>JAPEBW010001818.1:0-18536 GCA_027405785.1 Ophiocordyceps robertsii | reverse complement strand
GCCGGGTCTATATATATAAACACGGACCCGCTATATATAAGCAGGCTCTTTATAGCTTGTTATTATAATACTACGGACGGCACCTATATACTAGCCTCTGCTTACTCCGTAATAGATAAGACCTTTTAAAGTTTTAAAGAAAATAGGAAAAGTTAATTATAAGTTAAAACTTTTAACTAGTATACTTATTTACCCTATTTTCTATATATTTTAATTTAAGCCAACTTTATAAGAAGCTAAAGTAGTAATAAAACTAAACTTAGAAATAGTTAAAAAGAGTAAATATATAGTAAAAGCTATACTCGCTAAGAAGATAAAAAATTAAGAATACTTTTATTTAGTTAAGTAAAAGGATTATCTTAGTTCGGATAATACTTAGGAACCTATAAAGCACTTAAAAAATACTTTAAGAAAAGTTAAGGATCTTAATTAATAAAACTATTAAGTAAAGGTATTAGCTTCTTTAAGCTAAGGTTTTTTATTATTCTTAAATAGTAAAAGTAAAAGGAAATCTAGTAAAGAAAAAGCCTTATAGTTAAGTTTATATAAAATAGTATATATTTTATTTAGGATAGGATTCTCTTTATTCTAAAAAGGATCGATAAAAATATAATAAAAGCTCTTTTTAAAGAATCTTTAAAGTTACTTTCTTTAAAATAGGATTCTTTTAATTCTTTTATTTAGCTTCTTAAAGTTAAGAAGAACTTTAAAAAAAGAACGTTAATCTTTTTTAGTTTAAAAACACTTTAAAAAGAGGAATATATAATAGAAACCCTATACTATAAAAGAATCGTGCGATAATACCACACCGCTAAAAGGTCTCGCCCTAGCCTTAGTTAAAGGTTAAGACGGTAATTATTGTCTATATTCTTATATCTTTTATATTAATATATAAGTAGCCGGACCGCTTATATTTTACGTTCCGTAATTATTGCCGCCTTAATAAGAAAGACGATAACGTCCTCGTTGTCTATAAGACGGGACCTTCTTAGTTTATTAAGCCGGTAGCTAAAAGCTAAGCACGCTTATATTATTACGCGCGCCCGGGGGAAGCTTATTTTCTATACGGAGTTATAGGTTTACTTTCTTATGCGGGAGTCGAACTTACGTAAAAGGAATTGCTACTATTTACTATAAGGAAATAGTACGATAATACTATATTGCTAAAAGGTCTCGCCCCGGCCTTAGTTAAGGGTCGGGACAGTAATTATCGTTTATATACTTATATCTTATATATTAATATATAAGTAGCCGGACCGCGTATATCTTACGTTCCATAATACCTTATTTTATTAATAATCTTAAGTATTAAAAGTACTAGTATTTAGTAAAGTAAATACCGCTAAATATAAAAAAGTAATTAATAAAGTAAATAGTACTAGTTATAAGTTATAACTATTAAAGTAGATATTAATAGTTATAAGGAGAGATAATATAGCTTAATAGTTAAAGACAGCTAATATTAGCTATAAGCGGTATAAGTTAAATACGCTTATAATTTGCTTAGGTTAGCTTTAGCTAGTAATAAAATTAGTATAAAATAAATCGACCGATACCTTATATAATCGACTAATACTTTATATAAAGCTAAAGTAAGAGGCCTTTTTTTAAAAGAGGATAAAATCTCGTAAAAGGTTTTAAAATAAGGATATTTAGTTTTATAAGCTAGTTATAAGTAAAAAGCATATATTACTAATATCTAGTAATAAAGATAGCGTAAGCTATTTTTACTAGCTTAAAAGTAGTTTAATAACCTTATAAGTTATATAAGGTATAAGTTATAATTTAATATATAAAGGTATATAAAGGTATGTAAAAGGAAAGCTTCTTAATAGCCTTAAAAGGGTATAAAAGGAGGTCCTTCCTCCTTTTTCCTTTTTTTTTCTTCTTTTTTTTTTAGGTAGTTTTAACTTAATAAATCCGTATAATAAGATACCTTTACCTTATTTAGTTTAGTAATTAGCACTAAGTCTTCTTTTTTTTTCTTTAACTTATAAACTAAATAAATTATATAAAGATACTTATCTTAATAAAGGATTAGTGTTTTTATAATAAGATAGCACTAAGTATAGTCCTATATATATTTTATTGCGGTAAAAGCTTAGGATTAAGCGAAAAACTACTATTTAAACTGCTTGTAACGCTTTGTTAATACTTATAGCTAACCGGACTTTTAAGTCCCTTTCTCCTTTATAAAAAAACTATAAGCCTACTTTATTATAAGCGCGGAAACGTTTTAAGCAATTAAGGAAAGACGGATAAACGCTATTAGCCTTACTAGTTAAGGCCTAGGTAATAAGCGCTAACTTAAGCGATAATAAACAATATATAAAGCAATAAAGCGTATTGCTTTTAAATAAAGCCCTTACTTTATTCTAAATAACAATAAACCTTACTTTAACTTTTTATATATAAAACTAAAAGTCCTTTATTAAAATATATAAAAAAGATATAAGCTAGTATAATTAGCTTTTAGCTACTATGCTAAATATAATATAATAGCGCTTTAAAAGATAAAGAAAATATAAGGCTTTAAAGCCCCGGCCTTAAAAGGAGTACTATACTAGCTTATTTATAAAGAGGGCTAAAACGCAATATACGTTTATAAGAGATATAATGCGGGGATATAAGTACTATAAACTAAAAGCGATTTAAAAGAGATAACTTTTAATAATAGCATAAAGTTAAAGTCTTTATACTTACCGCTAAAAAAAAGATAAATAGGCCTCGCTAAAGCTTTATAAGAAACTAATAACTAAGGCTTATTAGTTTAAGTTTAGGACTTTAATATTTACTACTTACTTAAAAATAACTATAACTAAACCTTTAATAAGGCGAAATAATTTATTAAGGACGCTCTATCGCTTAAGCTTAAACTAGCAACGCTAAAAGGGGAATATACACGTTTTTTTATAGGTATAAGAATAGTATAATCGACTTTATATAAGCTATAGCGGAGATAGCTACTTAGTTTTTAAGCTTAGACCTAGACCTTATTAAATCCGACTATATATAATAAGTAGTCTTATTTAAAGTAAACTTAAAGCTAAAGAAGGTAATAGCTACGTTAAGGTAAAAGAAAGTAAAAAAAAAGGGTTAAAGCGGAGGCCTTATCTAAGCTTAAATATAGTAGCCTATGCTTTATAGCTTATAGGAGATTAATATAAAAGTAAATAGCCTATATTACGACCTAAATAAAATCGCCCGCGCGATAGTCTTATACTAAAAGTAAGTAAGTTTAAGGGGTAATACGTAGTTTACTTTAAAGGCGACCTAAGCTAATAAGAAGATAAAAAGGGCTTAAAGGCATTATAAAGGGCGCGAGACTTAAGTAAATTAAAAGGCGCTATAAAAAGCAGCTATAGCTAAAAAGCAAGCTATATATAATATAAGATAAGCGCATTAAAAGGACTTTTTTAAGGAGATTAGCGTAAATAACACTAAGCTATAAGATATTAAGCGGTAAGTATAGCTATATAGTAAGTTACCCCTAGACTTAGTATACTTACTGCTATTAAGTAAAAGAGGCTATAAATATTATCCGACCTTTAACTTTAAGGAGAAAGCTTAGCTTTTAGCAGAACGTTTTTTCCCGGCCGAAGCTATAACGTTACTAAGGCTTTTTTAACTTATAGCTAAAGGGGTCTTATTTCTTAAGCGGCGTATTAACCCTACGGATATATTTATAGCAATAAGTAAGATAGTAAGCTAAAAAGCGGCGGGCGTAAATAGGATCCCCTTAATATTCTTTAAGCTTTACAGCCGAGTATTATTAGCCTAACTAGCGATAATATTTACGGCCTATATAAAGATATTATATTTCTTAACTTAGTTTTAATCTATAAACGTAGTAGTACGATAAAAACTAAGAAAAAAGCTTAAAATATATTATACTATTAAAGGCTAAAAGCTTATCTCCTTTTTCCTTATAATAAGTAATATCTTAAAATAGATTTTAGCTTAAAGGCTTATAACTATATCGGAGGCGAATTAGGTCTTACTTAAAGGATAATTTAAAAATAGGAAAAAGAGGTTTAGTAAAGTAATAATACTTTAAGATATAAAGCGAGTATATATAACTTAAGCTAAGAAAGAGCTTATATTATTCCTTAAGCTAAGTATTAAAAGAGCCTTTAATATAGTTAGCTATAAGAAACTCTTAAGGGAGCTAGCCCTTTAAAGCTACTTTAAGTAGTTTATAAAGCTAGCTTCTAGCTTTATAAGTAAGCGCTACTTTACTTTTTACTTTAATAAAAAAAAGGCTATATTAATATAAATTACTACTTAAGTCTTTTAAGCATTTTTATTATCTTAATTTTATTTTTTTGCTATATAATACTACTTTATAAAAAACTAAAAAAGCTAAAAGGTTTTTAGGTTATTAGCTTTACTAATAATATAAATATTTTTAGCCTTAGCCTTAAAAAGGGCATAATAGTAGTATAGTTTAAAGCGGCTTAAAAAGTATACGCTGCTTAAGAAAAAGAGTTTATAGTAAACTTTAAACTTTTAAAAAGTAAGATTATTTACTTTATAAGAAGATATAAAGCAATTATAACCTTTATCCGCTTTAAGGCTTAAATAGTTATGCTAGTTTAAGACGTTAAGCTCTTAAGAGTATAAGTAAACTATAAGCTTTAGTAAAAAGCATACTTTAATAAACTACGCGCTAATCTAAAAAGGCAAAACCTAGCTTTAATAAAGCTTATAGCGTTTATATAAGGCTATACTTTACTTAAAGCATAAAAAGTCTATAGTAAAGTTGTTTGGTTTTTTATATTATACGCTATAATTATATTTAATAAGATAAATTTCGCGGGCAGGAGGCTTTAAGGCATAGCCGTAAAACTAGTATAAAAGTAAACCGCTTACTTTTAAATAATTATAAAAGCTTACTAAGCTATATTAATTTTCTATCTTAAGGCTTAAACCTAGGTCTTATTAATTTACCCTTATTTTAACTAAAAAATCGCTAATACTCTTAAAAGGCTAAAAGACTCCGGAATCTTAAATTAGATTTAGCGCCGTTTATATTAATAGTAAAACTACTTAAATAGTATAAGCGGCGGCTAAGAGGGCCTACCCTCTTTAAACCGCCGCTTATAAAGGCGCTAAAAAGGGTATAAGCTTAAATTAAGTTTAATAAGCTCTTTAAAAAAAAAGATAAAGGAAATTCTCTTTAATAAGTAAGCTAAAGAGTAAAACTTAAAGGAGGGTTTTATTAAGCAGCGCTAAGCTACGCTTTACCCCGCTAACCTCCTGCCTTAGTTTAATAAAGCCTTACTACTTTACTATTATAATACGTTATTAAAATACTTAAGCCTTACGATTACTTAAATATATACTAAAGTAATAGGCTTTAAGGATTTCTTATTCCTCTATAATATACTTAAGGTAATATCGCCGTTTTATAACTATAAGTAAAGACAGATTAATATTTATTATATAATAATTAGTTATAAGCTTATAGGCGAGGCCTAGGAGTTACTACTATAGCGGGTCCGTAATATAAGTAAAGTATAAGCAAAGCTATAAAAATATAAAAAAGGGCTATTTTAATAAGATAGTTCTTTAGCTTAAGACGCTTATATTAGTTTAACCTTATAATATAGCTATATAAAAGCAATAAGATAGTATATATAAAGGCCCCGGCTATACTTTAACTTAAGTGGGATATAGTATACTTTAATTTAAACTATCCCCTTAGCTTACTTAAAGGAGATAACTTACTAAATATAATAAATACTATAAACTATTAAAACGCCGTTATCTTTTTACTCCCTCCCCTCTCTTTTTAGTATATAAGATTTATAATAAGCCCGACTTAAGCTAGCGCTTTAACTAACTTTTAAATACTTACTTTTTTAACCCCTTTTCCCGCCCTTAATTAGTTCTTAAGCTTGTCTTTATTATCCTTAATACCGCATAAAGCGCTACTTAAAGTCGCTATAAGTATATTAAGTTAAGAGGTAGTATAAGGCCGCCTTACCTAACTAGAACTTTAAGTTAAAGTAATAAACGCTTTTCCCCTATGCTTATAGCGGCTTAAAGACGCGACTAAAGAAAATAAAAAAAAGTAGCTTTTTAGTTAATAACCTTTATAAGCGTTTACTTTAAGGTTAAAAAGGTACTTATAGCTAGCAAGCTATTAATAGCGGCGCGACTAAGTATTAAGAGTAGTATAAAACTAACTTAAGTAAGGCGGCTTAAATAGTACTTAGTTAACTAAGCTAAGTTAAGTATAATAAGAAAAGCAAAAGAAAGCAACTTAGCTTAATTATAAGTAAAAAACTAATAGTACTTAAGGTTTAAGCTAAGGTCTTTAGTCTCCCCTTCTTAACCCTTTAAGCTAAGAGTAAGAGTAACGTAAGCGCGCTTTAAGGTAGCGTTTATAAAGTCGCTAGCCTTAAAAGCATAACTTTTAAAAAGGCCGCGGGCACGTTTTTATATAGTAGCGGGGTTATTACTACTTATAAGCGGAGTAAGATTAAACTTAGTAAGAGGTAAGTTAAGGTCGCCGCTGTTATTATTATTACTATTACTAAAGTTAAAATTAATAAAGTTAGTATTAAGGTTAAGTAAGGAGCCGCCTTTATCTTAAAGGACCTTAAGCTTAGCCTTAGTTTTAGTATTATCTTTTTCTTTTTTATTTTCTTTTCCTTTTTATTCCCCGTTATTAACATAATTAAACCTAGGCTCCTTTAAGTTAAACGTTATATCGGCCTTAATAGCTTTACTCTTACCCTTACTTTTAAGCACCCCCTTATATTTAAGCCTTTAAATAAAGGCGGCGCGCTTTTAAGCGTAAGCCTTAGTTAAGGCCTTAGATTAAGCTTTCTTCTTAGCCTTAGCCTTAGCTTAAAAGTCTTTTAAAATAAGAAGGATCTTAAGATAAGGAAGCTTTAGTAAAGCGAGGGCGGTATAAGCCCTCGCTAAGTTAAAGTTAAGTAAATAACCCGTAAAGGCAACGTCTTAGCCCTTATAATTACTAAAGCAAAGCTAGTTAGCTACTATAGCTATTATATTTTATATAAATTTTAAATTTAAAGTTACTATATAAACGGTTTCATATATAACTATAATAATACCGTTAAGCTTATTAGTAAACTTAGTATTAACCGCGTAAGCCGCGCGCGCGTTATTAGTAAAGCGATTAAAGGTAAAAGTAAGTAGCTTAACGCTTAACGTTTTTTTAAAGTAAGGCTAAACTAAAAGCGGCACTAAATATAAAAGCCCGCGCTATAATAGCGCTAGCGCGCTATTACAGCTTTATTATAGCAAAGGTAAGCTTTCTATATTAAGAGCGCTTAATAAGCCGGCTAAACTTATATAACTTTTTTTAAGTAGTATAAAGTTTATAGGCCGCGTCCTTACTAATAGTAAAAAGCTAAAAAAAAGTTAGCTATAAACTAAAAGTAAGCTTAGTATAAAGCTACTTACTTAAAAATAAAAACGATTAATTAAGACGTAAGTAATATACGCTTTTATAGAAATAGCTAAAGATAAGTTAGTAATATAGATTATATATACCTATATAGTAAGCATAGCTAAGATATATTTAAGCTTAATTTTAATAGCCTCGGAAAACTATTAGTATATTATTACTTAAAGGCGCCTTATATATATATAGTATGGGATTTTACGCTTAGTACTATAGCGGGCTTAAGCCTTTTTATCTTTAGTATTCTTCTTTAAAAGCTTAAAAAGTAAACTTATATTAAGTTTTAAGAATAAAACTTCCTTTTTTAATATAATAATAATAATAGCGACGGTATAGCTTAAATAAAGTAGCTAAAGCGCGGCGGGGTTATAAAGTTAATAAGCGCGTTAAAAATAAAAAAAAAGGAGACCTTATAAGCGCATATAGCGTAAAAGAAACTTAATTTTAGCAGCCGTATATAAGATTAATAACTAAGTAGCGCGAATAAATATTAAGCTTAATTAAAAATATACGTGTATTAAAAAAGCGCCGAATTCTTATTAGCGGGCCTAAATATAAGCCTACCTTTATAGCGTCCGCGGCCGCGTTACTTATAAAAGGGGTGTAAGCTAAAAGCCTTACTTATCCCTCCCCTGCCTTTAAGCGCGGGAGAAGGCTATAAAAAGCAATAAAAGACAGGCTACTACTTATACTTTAAGCTTAAGGTAAGTATTATAAAATCTAAACAGCCACGCCTAAACTCCTTACTTTACTTTTAAGGAGCCTTATAAAACCCCGTAATAAGAACGCTAAGAGCACGCACAATAAAGGCTTACTTAAGGAGATATTTTAGATATTACTAATCGCACCCCGCTAAGGTTTTTAAGATATATCTACGAAAGCTTAAGAGCTTATCTAACTATAGTTTATAACGTTTTTAACTATAAAAGATACTATAAAGACTACTAAGCGGATTCCGCTAGTATTTTTAAGAGATATTTAAGGATTTCTATAGGATATCTTACTTATAATTTAACCTATTTTTAACTATAAAAGCACCTTAAAATCTATAAAATAGACTTTACCGCGATTTTTAAGGGATATTTTAGGATATTTAAAGGATTTCCTTAACTATAGTTTATAGTGTTTTTAACCTAGCTTATACTTAGTTTATTAAGTAATTTTATAAGGATATCTATAGATTATTTATATACTAATAATAAAGAGAAGGATAGTATAGTTAAAGATCCTTAAAATTAACTTAAAGAACGAAGTATAAAGTAGCTAGCTATACCTTAAAGAAAAAATAAGCTTTTTACTATTTTTAAACCCTTATATATATTTATATATAATAATTAGTTTATTATACTAGCCTAACTAGTAATAATTAGTTTATAGTACCGGCTTTAATTAGCGGTAATTAGTTTATAACACCGGCCTTAACTAGCGGTAATTAGTCCGCGCCTTATTCTTTTATCTTTATACTATAAAGTATAGTAAATAGTAATAATTCTTATTTATTTAAATAGAAATCCCTTAAATATCCGCTAAGCTAAAAGCAACTATATTATATAATTATATACTAATCTTATAAGAAGTTAGATATTAAACGAATTTGTCTTTAATAGGAAGCTCTTATTAGCCTTTAAGTCTAACCTTAATAATAAATACCTTTTCCTTTACGCGCTTATAATAAAACTTTAAGATAAATAGGCTATAAAAGCGGAAAAGGCCGCGGCCTATTAAGTATACCGGTTTAATAATCTCCCTTACCTTTTTTTAAGGTACTATACCGCGATAGCTTATAAAGCTAAATAAGACGTAAGATAAGTCTTACTTAGCTAAGCTAAGACTACTACCTTTTAAAAAGCAATCCGCTTTTAAAATATTAATAAAAGATAGACTATAAAACAATAAAACCTATATAACTAAGTAAACTAAATTTAGTATTACTCGGATAAGTTAATTATCCTTTATATAAAAAAAGTAAGGATAAGCTAACCTTAAAACTATTTAGCTCCTTATAAACTAAATACCTTTTAAATTAAGCTTATAATAAATTTACTAAGCCTTTTAAGATAATAAGCTTAGTAAATAATTTTACTACGTACTACTAATAAGGTTTAATTTAAAGGCCTTAACTAAAAATCCTCTTTAAAGGATACTTAGTAGTTTTTAAGTTTAGTATTACTGTTTAGCCTTATCCGCTATAGCTATACTAATTAAAGCATTTTCTAGACTTTTAATTAATAAAATCGAGCCTTTTACGCTTTAGGCCTTATAGCGTATTAAATTTTAAGACGTATATAAGATAAAAGGTTAAACGCTTAGCGAAAGTATTAAAACTAAGACCTTAATAATAAGCAAAAAAACCGCGGTAAGCAATACTTTTAGCAGACTAAACCTATTTATACTTAGCGTATAGAAACTAAGATTAAGTATAGCCTTAAGCCCTTTAATAAGAATAGTAACAATATTAAATAAATAATTCCTTAGTCTCTTTTAGGTATTAAAAAAAAAGATATACTTATTAAGCCTTAAGAAAAACCTTAACTATAAGCTAAGAATATAAGGAGATTTAACTTATTAAGACCGCTAAAAGTATCCTTTAACGAAGTCTAGGAAAACGATAAAGCTAATATATTTTAAGGAGTAAACCGTTTTATTAACTTTATCTACTAAAACGCTAATAAAGGTAAGGCCTATATAAATAAATTAGCTATTTAATTGCCCTCCTTCTTTTAAAAGAGTAAGGCGGAATAGTATTTTAAGGACTTTTTAAAACTATAATAAGAAGAACTTAGCAAGCTTAGCGTTAAACTAAGCTAATAAATCTCCGCCTTAAAAAAAAACGGTTTAGAATCCGCTTAAATATAGCAATATAAGCACTTAATAAAAAGCACTTTATTATCGAAGATATAGTAATAAGGTTTAACTGTAAGTCTTAAATATCGCGCTTATAATATAAAGCTAAGGCCGCGCTTTATTAACTAAACTACTTAACTATAGTAATTTATTAAAAGCTAGACGTTTATCTATAAAAATCCTTATAATATTTAGTAAAAAACGAGGATATTAATAAATAGATTAATAAATATAAGGAAAGTCTTCCTTAGCTATAAGTTAAATATACTTAAGGATCTTAAAAGCACTTATTAGCGCGAAAAAAATAAGTCTAACTTATAAAAAGGCGAGGGCTAATTAGCTATACCCTATATATACTTAAAGGATAGTTTTAAACGCCCTAGCTATCTATTAAGGGCTTGCTAAGGCCGCGGGTTACGTTTTTAGACCGTTTAATAAGGATAAATATACTATAAGCCTTATAACGCTTACTAAGTTAAAGGAGAAACCCGTTAAAATAGCTAAGAATATAAGTTAAGGTCTTTTAGCTTAGAAAAGAAAGAACTTTAAAGACTATACGCTTATTACTACTAAAACTAAAGCAGGTATACCTTATAACGAAAAAAAGAACTATAGTAAAGACTAACGACTATTTAAGGGATAAAGAGTACGATATAAAAAGAGCTTAAATAGATATAAATAAAAGCTTAAAGGAAACCGCATTTTATATTATAGTAAACTTAGTTTTAAAGGCCGAAAAAGCATATAGATTTTAAAGTAAAGTATTCCCCTTAAAGAATAAGCTTTACTAATATGTTAAAGATAAACACCCCCTTAACCTTAACTAAGATATTGCTATATAAAAACGTAGCTTAGTATAGTAAGTAGTTATTTAGAAGCTATAAAGCGTTTGGATAGTTAAAGCTTCCTTTAACGTTTAGCTATTAAGCCCTAATAAGCCGTTATAATTTACCTATATACGCTTACTAGTCTATAAAAAAAAAGGCCTAGGATAGGTATTAAAGCTTATATAAATATTTAAGTAAACTAAAGCCTTATTTAAGCTAACTTAGTAAAAACCTTTTAAGATATAATTATAAACTCCTCTTAATAAATTCTTTTTTAAGAAGTAAGAAAGATAGCTACTATTAATTAAGTATAATTTACCGCGTATATACTAAGAAAGCTAAATAGTAGCCTTATAGTTATAAAAGTAAGGATTAGCGCTTAAATAATAAAACGCTAAGCGGTTAATATATTACTTAGCAAAGATTTTTTAGTTTCTTATTAAAGAGACTTTATTAACTTTATATTAGTCTTATAAATCGGGCCCTATAAAAAGATCGAAGCTAAAGTTAAAATAGTCTAGCTAAGACTAGTAATATATAAATAAGTAATTTACTTAATTTTTATAACGATTTTAGCTAGTTTTAGCTATGCCTTACTTATATATATTAAGGCGCTACTATTAAGGCGTAATATAATATTCTTCCTTAACGACTTTAAGCTTGCTTAGATAATAATATAAGATTAAAAAAGCTTTATAGCAATAAACTATTTTAAGGAACTACTAGTACTCCGCTAAAGCTAAAAAGTAATAATAATTAAAGACCTTAATAAGTCGTTCCGGCTATATAAAGAGTTTAACGCTACTACTCCTTTAGCGGAAGTCTTTATAGAAAATCTAGATAATATAAACCTTATTAAAGACTTTTTATAAAAAGATCTTATAATAAACTATAAGCTTAAAATCGGCTAAACTAAGAACTTACTTAAACTTGCTATTAATAAGGGCGTTTAGATCTACGCTAAGGACTTAAAATACGTATTAAAGGTCTAAGATATCTTTTATTCGTTTTCCCGCCTTTAAAGGGATAAGGGAGTAGTATATATAGATAAATCTAAATATATATATATTCCCTTAATAAAAGAATAGTAATATTAATAAGTCGTATTAAGATTATAGCTATTAAGCGATAAGGATAAAAAGGTAGTAAATATAATATTAAGCTAGCTAACTAAATAAGGACGATTGAAATAAGTTTATAAGCCGACTTTATTTATAGCGCTAGTATTTATAGTATAAAAATTAATAAACTGAAAAGAAAAAGGATAAGTAGTTATAGACTTATAAAAGATTAATGCTATTATTACCTTAAACGCTTACCTAATACCCCTTTAAAGCAATATAATTAAACGCCTTTAAGGAAAGAAGTTTATTAATATAGTAAACATATAATTGTTTTTTATTAGTTTTTAGTTTACTAAGACTACTAAGAAAGGTTTATAGTTTAAAGCTATTATAAGCTAAAAAGATTATTAATAATACTTAGAGGCTTTAAGAACTCCTTAGTATACGTTTAAAAGTTTATTAATAATATCTTTTATAGATACTAAGAATATACGGCGGCCTATATTAACGATATTCTTATTTGTTTTAATATAGCTAAAGAATACCTTTAATACTTAAAGGCAGTATTCCGCAATTTTTACGACTATAATATTATCTTATCTAGATTAAAGTCTTTCTTAGCATACTTATCTATATAGCTTCTTAGATTTAAAGGAAACGCTATTAGCTTAATAAATATAAACGAACGCATATAAGCCTTAAAAGATATCGCGTTCTTAAGGAACTTTTAATAGCTTAAGAAATAGATTAGCCTTATTAAATAGCTACGCTATATAGTCTTATATTTCGTTAAAAAAGTCGACGTTTTATAAAGATAAAAAGTAGAACTGCTTTAAGTAAAATAAGAAGAAGGAGTCCCTTTAAGGGGCTAAGGATAGGCTTAATATACCGTAAAAGCCGCTTTATAGCTTACTTTAAAAAAGGAAAAGGCCTTTATAAATCTAACTAAAAAGCTTACTAAGCTTAAAACGATTTACTGCTTTAACCCCGCTTAAAAACTATTTATTTAAATCGATATATCTTAAAAATATAAAGTAGTAGCTATAGCTTTTTACTTTAAAAAAGGCATAAAATAAGATAAAAAGACGCTACTAGCTTAGACTAAGGTCTAGCTTATTATTTACTTTAGCCGCGTCCTTTTAAGTAAAGAGCCTTAATACTAGCTTATAAAGCTTAAAGTAGCCGGTTTAGTATAAGTAGTCCGTAAGTTATATACTATAGTACTATTTATAAGAAAGCTATAAGTAATTATCTTTACTAATTATATAAGTACTTATGAAATCGTATATTAAAAATCCTTATTCTTTATTAATATAATATTTAATAATAAGCTAGTCTTAATATCTTAATACTTAAGCTAATTCCCGCTTAAAGTATACTATATCTTAAGCTTTAAAAATATTATACTAAACGCTTTTTTATATTTACTATATTAAGATAATAAGCCGGTATCTTTAAACTAAAAAGGGGAATTAAAACGTATTTAAAAAGATAAGACGATAAACTATATATTCCTTTACGCGGAAGTATTAATCGAATTATAGCTCCGCTAAAAAATAATCGACGGATATATAAAGGATATATAGCAAGTAAAGATTATAGCATAGCTTAGCGATAAAGATAGTATCCTTAAACTCTTATTCCTTTAATTATAAAGGTTACTATTTTTTATAAAAAACGATAAACGCTAAAGACTATATATCCTTAAGACTTATATTAAGGAGATTGTCGAAAACGCTTATAATAAATATTTTTATACTAGCCGTACTTATATATAATAAGATTTATTTAAGAGCTTCTAAATCTTATAGCTTAGTAAATACGTAAATAAGGTTATAGATAGCTATAACGCTTATTATTATAACTAAACTAATTAAAGTAAGATATTAAAATAGCTTATCTTAATTTAAAGCCCGTTAGTTTTATATTATATAATAGTAATAAACCTTATTCTTAAGCTTTTAGTAGTTTAAGCTAAATAATCTCTATAAAAAGATCCTATAAAAAGCTTTTTTAATACCTTATTAACTATAACTAATAAATCCTTAAAGATATATCTCCTTATCTAAAGCAATAATAAGTTTATAGTAAAAGATTAAGTATAAGCGTTATATATTAAGCTACTTCGCGCTAATTAAGAGATTTTAAAAGGATAATCTTTAACCGGGATATAAAGTTTACTTTAATATTTAAGCGGACTTTATAGTAAGCCTTTAAATCGAAGCTTTTTATATTTACCGATTAGTACCTTTAAACTAATAGCTTATTAAAAAGGCGAAACTAAACTATAAAAATCGCGCTATAATTCTTTACTATTAATTTCTTAGACTTATACTAAACTAATATACTAATTGCCTTTTAGTTTAGCCTTAATAATTTCTTTTTCTT
Organism: Ophiocordyceps robertsii; assembly: GCA_027405785.1. Lineage (NCBI taxonomy): Eukaryota > Fungi > Ascomycota > Sordariomycetes > Hypocreales > Ophiocordycipitaceae > Ophiocordyceps > Ophiocordyceps robertsii. The sequence continues at coordinate 3,972 of JAPEBW010001818.1, read as the reverse complement.
AGTAATATATATAGCCCTTAATAAGCTTATTATAAGGAGAAGAATAAATAACGGCTTTTAATTCCTTAATAACTACTTATACTTATAAAACTAAGAGGTTTTATAAGAAAAAGCTAGGTTAGCTATTACTTATACTTAAGCCGCTATAAAAGATAAATATAATAAGAAATACCGCTTATTAAAATTTAAGCCTAGCGATTAAGTTTAACTATAGCTTAGTAAGGGTTATTATATTATAGATAGTAAACTAGCGAACCTTTAAAAAAGACGTACTAAGCTATTTAAAGTTATCGCTAAAGTAAGATAACTTATATACCGGTTAAATATAAAAAGGTCTTTTAATATCTTTTTAGTTGTTTTAGTAGTATACCTACGCTTAGCGGATAAGCTAGCTATACGCTTAAGCTTAGTTTAAGATAAAGAGATACCTTACTTAAATAAGTAAGAAGTAAAATAAATCTTATAAAGCCGTAAAATAAAAAAAGGCAGCGGAAAGCTAAAGAAGGAGTTCCTTATAGCTTAAAAAGGCTAGCTAAGTAGCTATAAATTATAGGTAAACGAAAAAGCGGTCTTTTTACTAAAGATTATAAAGGCCTTTAAAAAAGCATAAAAGGAGTTAGTTACTTAAGTAGTTTAAATAAAAGTATAATATACGGCCTTTATAACTTAATATTAATCTCTTAAATTAAGGGAATTAAGCGGTTAAGCTTAAGTATAAAACCTAAAAGCTATTATAAGTTATAAGAAACTATAACCTATTACGCTTAAAGTCATTAGTTATTTTAATAATAATATACCGCTATTTACCTTAAGTAATAAGGCCTTTTTAGCTTTATAGTATACTTATTTAAATTCTCTTTATTACTTACTCTTTTTTTTCTTTTTCTTTTTATAACTATATTTCCCTTTACTACTAGCCTTAGCCCGCTATACCTTACTTACTTTTATATATATAACCTTCTTTACTTTAAGCTTAAAATCTTTATACTTTTATTTTAAGTTCTTTTATTATTTAACGTCTTTTATAGCTAAGACTCGCTATTTTATAATTACTCTTTTTACCCGCTTTTTTATAAGCCCCTATACCTTTAATATAAAGGATATAAGCGGGCGCTTAAGCTCTAAACAAACGAGGTAGCTATTTTTTATAGCTTTAAGTCTTTTAGTAAAAGTTAAAACCTTTAAGTTTAAGCTTTTATATAAACCTACGCCGCTTTCCGTAACCGCGCTTAAGCTAATAAATTTAACTTAAATTACGGTATAATAAAAAATAGCTTATATTACTCTCTTTAAATACTTAACTTAAACAACCTACTTCTTAGCTTTATATTATAGTATAGTCTAAATAGCCGGTTTTGCGGTAACTTAACTATACCTCCTGCTTAGCTTTTACTATTTAAAAGCCCTTACCGCTTATATATTTTTTAAAGTATAGCCGGAAATCTTTATTAGCGGAATAATTAGCTAATACTTAACGCCTTTTAGTTAGCTAACCTCGTTTTAGTCTTAAGATTTTTAGTAGCTATTATAGCTAGCGGAAACCCGCTTTAGCTAAATAATTAAAATAACGTCCGCGCTATCCTTAACTATATATTTAAGGCTTAGCTTAACTAGTTTATAGCCGGGTTTATAGCGGCGTTTTAAGCTACTATAGCTATAACTTTATCTTACTTCGCACGCGGTCTAGCCCGCGCTATAAAATCCCCCTTTTAACTTATAGCCGCTATAAGCCTTAAGGACCCGTTTAGTCCTACTTAGCTAACGCTCTTTCCCCCCGCCGCTATGCTTAGCTTAGTTATATAAAAACATATAAGCGCCTTATTATAAACTATCCGCCGCCTCTTTTTAACTAAAGGAGATAGTAATAACTAGCCTTATAATATATTCCGCCGCTTAATTTTATAGGAGCCGCTAATAATAACTAATATAATCCTTAATAAGCCTAGCTTTATAAGCCTATACTTTAGCGATAAGATTATAATAATTAAAGGTTTCCGCTTAGCTATAAACTACGCTAAGTTCTACTTATAAGCCCGCAAAAAGTCTAAATATAACTTAACTTTAACTTATGTTATAAAATTCTTAAGCTTTAATATCCGCCTTATTAGCTATACCGATTACGCGCTTTATATTCTCGCCTTTAAGGCCCCCTTTATAAAAAGGTTCTTTAAGACTATGAAATATATTTAGAACTTTAAGAGCGAGGAGTTAAGTATTAAAGCTATTAAGGACCTTATTACCCGCTTTTAAGCGGGAATATAAATATTTAATACCTTAGTATTAATTATACTTATTAATATTAATAAGATAGCTTACTTTTACTTTAATACTTTCTTAGTAGTTAAACGCGTATTAGTTAGCGGAAAGGTATAAGTAGTAGCGCTATATAAAAAGGATAATAAGTTAAAAAGCCTAGCGATAAAAACTAAAAGATAGCTATAATAGCGGTAGTAAGTAAAATATAATATCTCGCTTATAAGCGGCTTATAAGGCTAGTAAGTAGTATAGGAAACTTCGTAGAAGATTAAAAACGGCGTAAGAAGTAAGAAAGATAATAATATAAAATAAAGCTTAAATAAAGCTAGTCTTTTATAATATATCCCGTTAAGTAAATTAAATATTCCTTAGCGCGGAAACTTCTTACTGCCCGATAAGTACTTAAGTATACGCTTTAAAGAAAAGTTAAAAACCTTATTATAAGTTTTAGCTAAACGCGCTAATCGCCTTAATAAAGATAAAGACGTATAACTAAATAAGTAATAAGGATTTACGATAAAGCCGCTTACTTACTATCTTAAGCTACTTAGCTACTATTAGCCGGATAGGCTGAAAAAACTATTAAAAAGATAAAGATAGCGTATTACTAATATAGCGTAAAGACGCTATTATAAAGCTATTACTTAGCGCCCCCTTTACTTTACTTTAACTTTAAATAAATAAGGACGTTAGCTTTTCTTTCTTACTTAAAGAAGTTATTATAAAATTTAAACGGCTATGCCTACACTCCTTACTTTATACTTAAAGAGCCTTATAAAACCCCGCGATAAGAACGCTTAAAGCACGTGTTATAAAGGCTTACTTAAAAAGATATAATAAATATTACTAGTTAGACCCCGCTAAGGTTTTTAAAATATAACTATAAAGGCTTAAAGGCCTCTTTAATTATAGTTTACGATATTTTTAACTATAAAGAATACTATAAAAACTACTAAGCGGATTCCGTTAGTATTTTTATTAGATATTTAAGGATTTCCGCGGGATATCTTAACTATAGTTTAACTTATTTTTAACTATAAAAGCACCTTTAAAGATATAAGATAGACTTTACCGCGATTTTTAAGGGATATTTAAGGATATTTAAAGGATTTCCTTTATTATAGTTTATAGTATTTTTAACTAAGCTTATACTTAGTTTATTAAGTAATTTTATAAGGATATTTACAGTTTTTCTATATACTAATAATAAATTAAAGGATAGAATAGTTAAAGATCCTTAAAATTAGCTTAAAGAACTAAGTATAAAGTAGCTAGCTATACTTTAAAGAAAAGATAAGCTTTTTACTATTTTTAAACCCTTATATATGTTTATATATAGGAATTAGTTTATTATACTAGCTTAACCGGCGGTAATTAGTCCGTAATTCCGGCCCCGATTAGCGTTAATAAGTCTATAGTACGGGCCTTAACTAGCGGTAATTAGTCCGCGCCTTATCCCCTTATCCTTATACTATAAGGCGTAGTAGTTAAGCGCCTTTAGCCGCGGGCCGCTTAAGTTAAAGGCGGCCCTAGCTTAACTAAGCCGCGTTAAACTGCTTAGTAAGTAAAATATACTTATAGCGGTAAGTATACCTTTTTTTTATATAAAGTTATAAGACTTTATATAATATAGACTAAACGTAAAAAAGGAAAGGTTTTACTTTAAGTACTTAAGTTTTTCCTTTTTTTTTAAAAACTCCGAATTTTTAAAAACTT
>JAPEBW010001817.1:0-18545 GCA_027405785.1 Ophiocordyceps robertsii | reverse complement strand
ATAAAGGTTTTCCTTAAATAATAAAAATAAAGAGGTTTTACTTAAAATTATAATAAGTTTTTCTCTTTAAGAAAGATTAAAAGCTTTAAGTTTTTTCCTATAAAATAGGTTTTCTTAAGCTATAAACGAAAGAATTTCTCCTTATTTAAAGGTTTTTTCTTTTACTTTACTTTAGTTAGTATATCTAAAGCGCACTTATATACTATAAGTACCCTTTAAGGGAGGCTATAAGGGAGTAAAATAAACTCTCCCGCAGCCTATAGGCTAAATACAGCATAAATAACATATAACATAAATACGCTAAAATATACATTAAATCCGCTATATAATTCTGCATACTATATATATTTCCTTGCATTATTCCACCTATATGTAAGCAAGATATAAGCAGATTAAGAAGAGGTGTGTGTGGAGACTATATGCATAATCCGTGCTAAGTCGCTACGCCACCTCGTATTCCTTGCGGGATTAATCCCTAGCCTTATAAATATAATATTAACTTAACAAATAGCTATTAGCTTACTATATATAACTACGCTAAACAGGGGGCTCTTTTCTAAATCACTTAAGTCACTTATAGCTTAGGAATTGTCTATATAAGGAAGCCTTAGTCCCCCCTTTACCTTAGATAGATTATCAACCTTATACATATATATCTCAACTATTTCTTTACCTTTTCGCATACTCTTTACATCTCTATAATCCCCTTACTCGTAGCTATAAGCCTGCCCTCTTCTGCACTTATTTGCTCCTTAATTGTCTTTAGTAAGGTTTATTCTATCCGGATTTTTTATAAAGGCTTCTGCTTAGGGAATAGTAGCGTCGACCTCCTTATATAGCTAAAACTACTTATTAAGGTCCGTAATTATCCTTACCTTTTAGCCTTAGTGGAGTATTAGTAGTTTTTTAAAATAGTTTATCGCTATAAAGCTCTTATAATCTTATATTATTATCCGGGCGAGCTTAAGGTCGTTAAGGAAAAATATTATATTACGCCTTAATAGCAGCGCCCGGACCTATATAAGTAAGGCGTAGTTAGAACTAGCTAAAATTGTTATAATAACTAAGTAAATTGCCTATTTATATATCGCTAGTCTTAGTAAGACTATCTTAACTTTAGCTTTAATCTTTTTATAGGCCCCGATTTTTAAGACCGATATAAAGTTAATAAGGTCCCCTTAATAAGGAACTAAAAAGCCTTAGCTAAGTAATATATTAGCCGCTAAGCGTTTTACTATTTAAGCGCCAATCTTTACTTTTACGACCGCGAGGCTATTATTTAGCCTTCTTAGTATATACGCGGTAAATTCTACTTATTTAACGGTAGCTATCCTTCTTACTCCTTAAATAAGAATTCGTTAAAAGGAGTTTATAGTTATATCTTAAAAGGTCTTTACTAAGTTAGCTTAAATAAAGCTTTAATTTGCCCCGGTATCTATATAAGCTTTAATGCTTATTTTAGGCCTTTCCTTTTTATAGACTAATAAGTATATATAGGTAAATTAAGATAGCTTATTAAGGATTAACGGCTAGACGTTAAGGGAAGCTTTAACTATTTAAACGCTTTATAGCTTCTAAATAAGTACTTACTATACTAAGCTACGTCTTTATATAATAACGTCTTAATTAAGGTTAAGGGGGTGTTTATCTTCGATATATTAGTAAAGCTTATTCTTTAAAGGGAATACTTTACTATAAAATCTATATACTTTATTAGCCTCTTAAACTAAGTTTATTATAGTATAAATTGCGGTTTCCTTTAAGCTTTTATTAGTATTTAATTAAGCTCTTTTTATATTATACTCTTTATCCTTTAAATAGTTATCGGTCTTTATTATCGTTCCTTTCTTAGTAATAAGGTATACCCGTTTTAGCTTTAGTATTAGCGAGCGTATAGTCTTAAAAGTTTTTTTTTCTCTTAAGCTAAAAGACCTTAGCTTATATTCTTAACTATTTAAACGGGTTTCTCCCTTAACCTAGCGAGCGCTATAAAGCCCGTAGTATATTTACCCTTCTTAAGCGGTTTAAGAACGTAACCCGCGGCCTTAGTAAGCTCTTAATAGATAGCTTAAGCGTCTTAAACTATTCTTTAAGTGCGTATAGGGGATAGCTAATTAGCCGTCGCCTCTTTATAGGTTAAACGTATTTTTCTTATACTAATAAGTGCTTTTAAAATCTTTAAATATATTTAATTTTTAGCTAAGGAAGAATCTTCTTATATTTCTTTATCTATTTATTAATATCCCTATTTCTTATTAAACGTTATAAGGATTTTTATAAACAGACGTCTAGCTTTTAGTAAATTACTATAATTAAGTAGTCTTGCTAGTAAAGCGCGGCCTTAGCTTTATATCGTAAGCGCGATATTTAAGACTTAAAGTTAGATCTTATTATTTTATCTTTAATAGTAAGGTGCTTTTTATTAAGTGCTTATATCGCTATATTTAAGCGGATTTCAAACCGTTTTTATAAGGCGAAGATTTATTAGCTTAGTTTAACGCTAAGTTCGCTAAGTTTTTTTTATTATAGTTTTAAAAGGTCCTTACAATATTATTCCGCCGCACTTCCTTAAAAAAGGAGGGCAATTAAATAGCTAATTTATTTATATAGGCCTCGCCTTTATTAGCGTTTTAGCGGATAAAGGTAATAAAATAGTCTACTCCTTAAAATATATTAGCTTTATTATTTTCTTAAACTTTATTAAATAATACTTTTAAAGGTCTTAATAGCTTAAGTCTCCTTATATTCTCCGGTTATTATTAAGGTTTTTCCTAGGGCTTAGTAAGCGCGGTTTCTTATTTTAGTGCTTAAAAAAGACTAAGGAATTATTTATTTAATATTACTATTATTCTTACCGGTAAGCTTAAGGCTATACTTAGTCTTAGTATCTACGCGCTAAGGATAAATAGGTTTAGCCCGCTAAGGGTATTGCTTACTATATCTTTATCGCTTATTATTAAGGTCTCGGTCTTAATACTTTTATAAAGCGCTTAACTTTCTATCTTATACGCGTCTTAAAATCCGGTACGCTATAAGGCCCTTAGTATAAGAGGCTTATTTTTATTAATTAAGAGTCCCGAAAATACGTTAGTTAGCGTAGCTATAGCGGATAAGGCTAAATAATAATACTAAACTAAAAAAACTATTAAGTATCCTTTAAGGCGGATTTCTAGTTAAAGCTTTTAAGCTAAACCTTATTAGTAGTACGTAGTAAAAATATCCGCTAAGCTTATCGTTTTAAAGAAAAAGTAACTTTATTATAGGCTTAATTTAAAGGGTATTTTACGGGCGGGGAGCTTGATAGTTTTAAGGTTTACTTATTCTTCCTTCTTTTATTTAAAGGATAATTAATCTATCTAAGTAATACCGAATTTAGTTTACTTAATTATATAAGTTTTATCGTTTTATAGTTTATTATTTATTAGTATTTTAAAAGTCGATTACTTTTTAAAAGGTAGTAGTTTTAGCTTAGCTAAGCGGGACTTATTTTATATCTTATTTAGCTCTATAAGCTATCGCGGTATAGTACCTTAAAAAGGGTAAAGGAGATTTTTAAATTAGTATACTTAGTAGGCCGCGGCCTCTTTCGCTTTTATATCTTACTTATCTTAAGGTTTTATTATAAGCGCGTTAAGGAAAAAGTGCTTATTATTAAACTTAAACTTAAAGGCTAATAAGAGCTTCTTGCTAAAGAAAATATTGTTTAGTATTTAAGTTTTTATAAAATAAGTACTTAATCGTGCGATATAGTCGCTTTTAGCTTAGCGGATATCTAAAGGAATTTTATTTAAATAGGTAGGAATTGCTACTATTTACTACGCTTTTATAGCGTAAGGATAAAAGGATAAGTCGCAGACTAATTACTGCTTATTAAGGCTAGTACTATAAACTAATTATAGCTAGTTAAGGCCGGTACTATAAATTAATTACCGCCGGTTAGGCCGGTATAATAGACTAATTATTATATATAAATATATAAAAGAGTTTAGAAATAGTAAAAAGCTTATTTATTCTTTAAGGTATAGCTAGCTACTTTATATTTAATTTCTTTAAGCTAATTTTAACGATCTTTAACTAAATTATCCTTTTATCTATTGTTAATATATAAAGAAACTGTAGATATCCTTATAAAATCGCTTAATAAACTAAGTATAAGCTTAGTTAAAAATATTCTAGACTATAGTTAAGAAAATCCTTTAAATATCCTTAAATATCCTTTAAAAATCGCGATAAAGTTTATCTTATATCTTTTAAGGTGCTTTTATAGTTTAAAACAGGTTAAACTATAGTTAGGATATCTTATAGAAATCCTTAAATATCCCTTAAAGATACCGGCGGAATCCGCTTAGTAGTTTTTATAATATCTTTTATAGTTAAAAACATTATAAACTATAATTAAGTAAGCTCTTAAGTCTTCGTAGTTATATCTTAAAAACCTTAGCGGGGTCCGATTAGTAGTATTTATTATATCTCCTTTAGCGAGCCTTTATAGTATATACTTTAAGCGTTCTTATTATAGGGTTCCGTATAGCTCCTTAAGAGTAAAGTAAGGAGTCCGGGCGTGGCCGTTTAGATTTTATAATACCTACGGTCTAACAGATCGCTAGCTTAATTAGCATTAGTATAGACTTTAGGAAATAGTATATTAAATGCTTTATTATAGTTATAGTATATGCTTAAGCTAGGATATTTATTTAAATATTTCTAGATCGTATTAAGTGCTTTAAAATATAGAATCTTTAAGTTAAAAGCAAATCTAGCATATAATATTACTGCGTATAATATATTTAGCCTTAAAAACAATGCTAAAAATAATAGTAAGCCTATTTACATTTTATATAATAGGATATCTTCTTTTATAGCTATGTAGTCTTTTATTTTATTTTATTTAACTCCCTTTATAGCAAGGGTTTTTAAGGTTTAATATTTTATTTATTAAATTCTTTTATCTTACTTAGGGTATATTTTTCTTAGGATATATATATATCCTTTTTTGCTCTGTTTATCGTTATAGTTATTCTTAAGAAGTCTTTTACTTCGCTTAAAGATTAAATCTTTAAGACCTTGCTTATTTAATTAATTATATAAGTTATAAAATCCTTTATAAGCTTAAAAAACAGAAGATCGTTTATATAAACTAGTATAGCAATATATAGCTTATTGTTTATAAATACCCCTTCGTCTATAGGTAGGCAGGAAAATTCTTACTCGCCTAAGGCCTTAATAAATAAATTATACTAAAGTATCGGACTTTGTTTAAAACCGTATAAAGCTTTCTTTAATTTTGCAACTAGCTTTCTATTTTTGTTATACTGCTTATTTCTTTTATACTTAGGGTCTTTACTTATAATATAGTCTTTATAACCCTATAGTATATTTATATATATTTCTATATCTATATCTATATATATAAATGCATTATTTATATCGTATTATAGTGTTTGCTAATTATTAGTTATAGCTAGCATTAATAAGAGTTTAGTAGACTTAATTCTAGCGGTTGTAGAGAAGGTTTCGATATAGTTTAAGCCGTATATTTACTTATAGCCTTGTGCTATAAAGCGAGCTTGATACCTAGTTATGTTATTTTTATTATCCTTCTTTATTTTATAGACCTATCGGCTTCTTAAAGCCTCTTTATTAATAGGAAGCTCTTGTATTTCCTAAGCATCTAAACTTATAAGTTCGTTTAGTTTAGTTAGTATAGCTTTATCTTAGTCTTTTCTTTACGGACTATTTATAGCCTGCCTATAAGTAGTAGGCTTTATAAGATCTTTTTTTCCTTTTATAATAAAAAGGATATATTCTGTATTATTATTATTAATTATAATACTATATATAGGGTATTCTATAAAATCTTTATAGTATTAAGTAGGCTTCTTTAGTATTTTCACTTAAATTCTTTAATCCTTTTACTAAGTATTGTTATTGCTAGTATTGTTATCGCTAGTTTTATTATCTATAGTATTATTATCTATATAATTAGTATCTTTCGTATTTTTATTATTATTAAGTATATTTATATTACTAGTATTTATATTACTAGTATTATTAGTATTATTAGTATTATTGTTATTATTATTATTATTACTAATACTATAATTCTTAGTGTTATAGTTATTTAGCAGCTTATTTAAAGAGGGCATGTTATTAAAATTAGTATATGCCTCTTAATTTAAGAAGTTATTTACTAGTATAGTTATATCTTTAAAAATTATTACTTTTTGTTTAAAAAAGTCATATATTTTATAAGCGGTATCTTTATAGGTTATTATTACCCCTTTATAAGCTCTAGGCTCTAGTTTATTATTAAGAGTTTTATTCTTATAAAATATAGTGCTTCCGAATACCTTTATTTTATCTAAGTCTTTTAATCTTAAAGCTATATTATCCTTCTTTTTTATAGAGGATATAAAACCTATCGCAGAATGCGGGGACTTATTATATATATATATAGCTGCTAAAACAGCCTTACCTTATAAGTATTTTAGTAGGTTCTAGGTAAAAAGCATAGCCCGGACTTTATTAAGTATAGTTCTATTTATCCTTTCTATTTTGCCGTTAGAATAAGGGGTATATGTAGGATATGTATTATATATTAGGCCGTTTTTTAAGCAGTATGGTTTTATATTATATGTAAATTCTCTTGCATTATTAAAGAAAACCTCTTTTATAGTAGTCTTATTTATATTATTTTCTAATTCCTGTTTATATTCTAAGAATTTAGGCAGATATTCTGCCTTACTTTTTATAACGTATGGTCTTAGATATCTAGTTATAGCATCTAAAAAGGATATAAAGTATATATATTTATTATAAGTAGGGGCTCTTATAGGGCCTTAAATATTAGTATGTATTTTATTTAAAAAGAGATATTTCCTTTTCGTAGAAGTTTATTTCTTTTTATTTGTTTATCTAGCTTTTTATAAGCTTCGCATTGCTTTTTCTTCATTATATTAGCTTTCTTTATATTTTTATTAAAATACCTTTTTCTTAAGTATCTATATAGTAATTTATAATTTATATGTCTTAGTCTTTTATGCTAAAGAAGTATATTTATAGTCTTCTTTTTATCGATAGACTTTTTATCTTTATTTATAAAGGTATTGTTTATAGGTTTATTATCTATAAGTATATTGTTTATAGATGTTATATTGTTTATAGATATTATATTGTTTTTAGATGTTATATTGTTTATAGATATTGTATTGTTTATAGATATATTATTTATAGGTGTATTGTTTTTAGAGCTTTTTATATTATATAATTTATTGTTTATTTTAAAGCGAGTCTTTTTAACTATAAGGATATAATATAGACCGTTTTTAACAAAGCCTTATATAAGTATATTTGCCTCTTTATCTAAAAGAGTGATATTATCTTTACTTCTTAAAGCAAAGGTATTAGAAAGAGATAATTAGCTTATTATATTAACACTAATTTAGGGTATATAAAGATAGTTCTTTAATATATAGCGTATATTCCTATTAGGAAATTTAAAATATAGATTTTCTACGTCTTTAACTATAATAAAAGACGCTTTTCCCTAGGTAATAGTTATATATATATCTTTATAAGAAGAGAGGAGTGATTTATTATATACTATATGCTTAAAAGCCCTTATATTAAAGATAAAGTTGTATATATTCCCCTTTTTTGTTTTTATAACATTTTTTTCTATCTTAAAAATACCCTAAGAAATAGAGGAAAGAAGGGGCTTTAAAAGTCTTATAATATTTCTTATATTAGCTTTCCTTTTCTCTTTTAAAGAGGTATATAAAAGAGGTAAATATAAAAGGGGTATAGTAAATATAGAGGGGATCGAGGGTATAGCGGGTATCGAGGGCATAGAGGGAAAGAGGGTATTAAGGGTATAAAAGGTATAGAGGGTATAGAGGGCATAAAGGGGACAAAAGGTATAGAGGGTATAGAGGGTATAAAGGGTATAAAGGGTATAGAGGGTATAGAGGGTATAATAGGTTAAAGAGGAGGGTTCTTTACCTAAGCTAAGGAGTTAGAAATATAAAGTATTTCTTTAAAGGGAAAGGAGGAAACTCGTCTTTTTTTTCGGCCTTTAACTACTAATTTTCTAGTAACTAAAACTCTCTCGCGAGAAGACTCTCTTAAGGAGGATATAGGCGTAGAACGCATATTATTTCTATTTAAATAGTCTTAAGAAGGTTTAATCGGTAAGGGCCTTTTATAAAAGGAGGAGGAAGAAGAAGCTTTTAGTTTAAAACTTACTACATTTGCCTTATCTTTATTTTCCTCGAGCTAAGAATAGTCTTTTATAGCATAGCTCTTTTTCTTATAATTCTTATAAAAGGCGGGTTTTTTACTATATAAAAAGAATAGCTAATTAAAAAAGGGACCTTTTAAAGCTTTAATTCTTTTAAACTTATTAATTAAAGAGGAAGAAAGTGATTCTAAAGTATAGGCTTAGGCGTTATCTTAAAGAGCTTAAGAAATATTAGTTATTAAGCTAAAATAGGAGCTATTTAAGCATTTTAAAATCTAAGTAATAATCACTACCTTAAGGATTTTAATTTTTTATCTATTTAGCTTATTAAGAAGCGCTTTTATCTTATTAAGATATGCCTCGATCGAAGTATAAGTTTCGAGGGTTATGTTAAATAGTTCGTTTCTAAGAACAAAATTCAAGGTAAAATTTACTAAGTTATAAAGGGTTTTTAAAGCTTCCTAAGATAACTTTATAGTCGTATTGTGTTTTATCTAAGAGAGATAACTATTCTTAACTATAAGACGTATAAGGGCAAGGATTTCCGCGGATTTAGTATATAGATCTTAAGAGACGGCTCCGGCGGCTTTCTCCCGGATAAAAACGGATTCTATTTAAAGTAACTAAAAGGAATAATTTAAAAGACCTTTTAGCTTGCTAAATTAGTAGTCGTTCTTAGTAGCTATTTTTTTATAGATTTCTTCGAGAGGTATTTCGGTATAAAAGTTAATTAGAAAAAAAGGAGAAGTAAGAAATATTAATTAAAAGGATATCGGTAAAAGGATAAAATAAAAAGGGTCTTAAAAATATAGGGAAAATTGTGTTTAAAAGTGCGTTCCTTATTAAGAAGGGAAAAATCTTTAAAAGGTTTTTTATGTTTAATATAGTCTTGAAAATGTAGTTATAAAGATATAAGGTATAAGAGGGAGGAGGAGAGAATGAAAACTAAGGAACCGAGTCCGATATAATATTAAGAGAATTCCGGAGAAAACACGATTAGTAAGCGCAACTACGTAGAAAGTAAGAAAGAGTTTTCCCAGAATTTCCCGATTACTTAATAGTTAGAAAAAGGTCGGTAGGGGTCGGGGGTAAGTCTAGCTTAAAAAGAAGCTAGGCTTATAACTATAAAATAACTATCCGTTAACTATATAAAAGCATTGCGCGCTAGTTATTATATAGTAGGATAATTAACGTATATAGCGTATTTACACCTTAATAGCCTCCTTATCTTAATATACTTAGTATAAGAGATACGATAGTAAAAAACCCGCGTATATACTACTACGCCTTATAGCATAAGGATAGGGGGATAGGGCGCGGACTAATTACCGCTAATCGAGGCTAGTACTACGGACTAATTACCGCCGGTTAAGGCTAGTACTGCGGACTAATTACCGCCGGTCGGGCTAGTATAATAAACTAATTACCGCACGTAAACGTATATAAGGGTTTAAAAATAGTAAAAAGCTTATCTATTTTTAAAGGCATAGCTAGCTACTTTATACTTAGTTCTTTAAGCTAATTTTAAAGATCTTTAACTATACTATTTATAATGCGTAGATAAACTATAAATATCCTTATAAAATCGCTTAATAAACTAAGTATAAGCCTAGTTAAAAACACTATAAACTATAGTTAGGGAAATCCTTTAAATATCCTTAAATATCCTTTAAAAATCGTAATAAGGTTTATCTTATATCTTTTAAGGTGCTTTTATAATTAAAAATAGGTCGAACTATAGTTAAGATATCCCGTAAAAATCCTTAAAAATCCCTTAAAGATACTAGCAGAATCCGCTTAATAGTTTTTATAGCATCTCCTATAGTTAAAGACGTTATAAACTATAGTTAAGTAGGCTCTTAACCTTTTATAGTTATATCCCGGAAACCTTAGCGGGGTCCGACCGGTAATATTCGTCGTATCTTCTTAAGCGAGCCTTCGTAATACGTACTTTAATCGTTCTTATTACGGGGTTTTATAAGGCTCCTTAAAAGTAAAGTAAGGAGTTTAGGCATAGCTATTTAGATTTTATAATAACTCCCTTAAGTAAGAAAGAAAAGCTTACGTCCTTATTAGTTTAAAGTAAGAATAAAGTAAAAGGGGCGCTAAGTAATAGCTTCGTAGTAGCGTCTTCGCGCTATATTAATAATACGCCGTCTTTATCTTTTTAATAGTTTTTTCGGCCTACTTAGTTAATAATAGCTAAGTAGCTTAAGATAGCTAATAAGCGGCTCTTATTATAAATCCTTACCTCCTATTTAGTTATATATCTTTATTTTTATTAAGGCGATTAGCGTATTTAGCTAAAACTTATAGTAAATTTTTCTAACTTTCTTTTAAGGCGTACGTTTAAGTACTTATTAAGTAATAAGGAGTCTCCGCGCTAAGGAATACTTAAATTCCCCGGCGGGATATATTATAAAAGACTAGCTTTATTTAAGCCTTATCTTATATTATTATCCTACTTACTTTTTTACGCCGTTTTTTAATCCTCCGCTAAATTTCCTATACTACTTACTAGCATTATAAGCCGCTTATAAGCAAGATATTATATCCTACTTACTACTATTATTATAGTTATCCCCCGCTTTTTATCGCTAGGCTTTTTAACTTATTATCCTTTTTACGCGGCGCTACTACCTATACCTTTCCGCTAACTAACGCGCGTCTAGCTACTAAGAAGATATTAAGGTAAGGGTAGGCTATCCCGCTAATATTAATAAGTATAGTTAGTATTAAGGTATTAAACGTTTATATTCCCGCTTAAAAGCAGGTAATAAGGTCTTTAATAGCCTTAATACCTAACTCCTTACTCTTAAGGTTTTAAACGTACTTAATAGTCTTAAAGAACCTTATTATAAAGGGGGCCTTAAAAGTAAGAATATAAAGCGCGTAGTTAGTATAGCTAATAAGGTAGATATTAAGGCTTAAGAATTTTATTGCTTAAGTTAAAGTTAAGTCGCGTTAAAACTCTTTACGGGCTTATAAGTAAAGCTTAGCGTAGTTTATAGCTAGGTAAAAACTCCTAATTATTATAATCTTATTACTAAAGTATAGGCCTATAAAGCTAGGCTTATTAAGGATCGTATTAGTTACTATTAGTAGCTTTTATAAGATTAAGCGGCGGAATATATCGCGAGGCTAGTTATCGCTATCTCCTCCGGTTAAAGAGGGACGGCGGATAGACTATAGTAAGGCGCTTATATACCTTTATATAGCCGGGCTAAGCGTAGCGGCGGGCGGAAAGAGCGTTCGCTAAGCGGGACTAAATAAGTCTTAAAGGCCTATAGCGGCTATAAGCTAAGAAGGGGATTATATAGTATAGGCTAGACTATATATAAAGCGAGATAGGGTTTTAGCTATAGTAGCTTAAGATACCGCTATAAACCCGGCTATAAACTAATTAAGCTAGGCCTTAAATATATAGTTAAGGACGGCGCGGATATCGTTTTAGTTATTTAGCTAAAGCGGGTTTCCGCTAATTATAGCGGCTACTATAAATCTTAAGACTATAGCGAGGTTAGCTAACCTAAAGGCGTTAAGTATTAGCTAGTTATTCCGCTAATAAAGATTTCTAGCTATACCTTAAATAATATATAGGCGGTAAGGGCTTTTAAATAGTAAGAGCTAAGTAGGAGGTATAGCTAAGTTACTACGAAACTAGCTATTTAGACTACGCTATAGTATAAGGCTAAGAGGCGAGTCGTTTAAGTTAAGTGTTTAAAGAGGGTAATATAAGCCGTCTTTTATAGTACTATAGTTTAAGTTAAATCTATCGGCTTAAGCGCGGCTACGGAAGGCGGTATAAGTTTATATAAAAGCTTAAACTTAAAGGTTTTAACTTTTGCTAAAGAACTTAAGGCTACGAAGGATAGCCGCCTTATTTTTATAGAGCTTAAGCGCTTACTTATATCCTTTATATTAAAGGCGTAAGGGCTTGCGGGAAGGTAAGTTAAGGATATAGTAACGGAATAGCTAGTCTTAGTTATAAGAGACGTTAAACGATAAAAGGACTTAAAATAAAAGTATAAGGATCGTAGGCTTAAGGCAGAAGGTTATATATATAGGAGTAGGCAAGGTACGGCGGGCTATAGCCGGCGGTAAAGGGAAATATAGTTATAAAAGGAAAAAAGAAAGGGAGAGAGGGTAAGCGGTAAAGAGAATTTAAATAAGTATACTATAAGGCTAAAAAGGCCTTATTGCTTAAGGTAAACGGCGGTATATTATTATTAAAATTACTAACTACCTTAAGTATAGTAAGTTATAGTTTTTTATAACTTATAGTAGCTTTTAAGTCTTATAGTTAAGCTTAACCGCTTAATTTTCTTAATTAAAGAGTTTTATATTAAGTTATAAAGGCCGCGCATTATACTTTTATCCAAACTACTTAAGTAGCTAACTCCTTTTATGCCTTTTCGAAGGCTTTTACAATCTTTAGTAAGAAGACCGCTTTTTCGTTTACCTATAAGTTATAGCTACTTAGCTAGCCTTTTTAAGCTATAAGGAACTTCTTTCTTAGCTTTCCGCCGCCTTTTTTTATTATATAGCTTTATAAGATTCGTTTTACTTCTTACTTATTAAAGTATAGTATCTTTTCGTCTTAAACTAGTCTTAAGCATATAGCTAGCTTATCTACTAAGCGTAGTTATGCTACTAAAACGACTAGATAAATATTAAAGGACCTTTTTATATCTAGCTAGTATATAAGCTATCTTACTTTAGCTATAACTTAAAACGGCTTAGTATATCTTTCTTAAAGCTTCGCTAGTCTACTGTTTGCGATATAATAGCCTTTACTAAGCTATAGCTAAACTTAATCGCTAAGCTTAAATTCTAGCGGGCGGTGTTTCTTATTATATCTATCCTTTATAGCGGCTTAAGTATAAGCG
Source organism: Ophiocordyceps robertsii (assembly GCA_027405785.1). Taxonomy (NCBI): domain Eukaryota; kingdom Fungi; phylum Ascomycota; class Sordariomycetes; order Hypocreales; family Ophiocordycipitaceae; genus Ophiocordyceps; species Ophiocordyceps robertsii. Next base: position 5,417 of record JAPEBW010001817.1, on the reverse strand, counting down.
ATAGCTAACTTAGCTTTTTCTTATAAGACCTCTCGGTTTTATAAGTATAAGTAGTTATTAAAGAACCGGAGGCCGTTATTTATTCTTATCCTTATAATAAGCTTACTAAGGGCCGCGTAAATTACTAAGGAGAAAGAATTATTAAGGCTAAACTAAAAGGCGATTAATATATTAGTTTAGTATAAGTCTAGGAAATTAACGGTAAAAAATCGTAGCGCGATTTTTATAGTTTAGTTTTACCTTTTAGATAGGCCGTTAGTTTAAAGGTACTAAGCGGTAAATATAAGAAGCTTTAATTTAAAGGCTTGCTATAAGGTCCGCTAAAATGCTAAAGTAAACTTTACGTCTTAGTTAAAGATTATCCCCTTCGAAATCCCTTAGTTAGCGTAAAGTAGTTTAGTATATAACGCTTATACTTAGTCTTCCGCTATAAACTAATTATTGCTTAAGATAAAGAGATATATCTTTAAGAATTTATTAGTTATAGTTAGTAAGGTATTAAAGAAGTTCCTTATAAGATCTTTTTATAAGGATTATTTAGCTTAGACTATTAAAAGCCTAGTAATAAAGTTTATTATTATTATATAGTATAAAACCGGCAGGCTTTAAATTAAGATAAGCTACCTTAGCGTCTTACCTTAGTCGGTTTAGTTATAATAGTAAGCGTCGTAGCCGTTTACGACCTCGTTTATATATCTATTAAGCTATAGGATTAAGAAGCTTTTAAATAAATCTTACTATATATAGGTACGGCTAGTATAAAAATATTTAGCGTAGGCGTTTTTTACGATCTCCTTAGCGTAAGTTTTAAGCATATATAGTCTCCGGCATCCGTCGTTTTTTATAAAGTATAGTAAACCTTATAACTAAAGGAATAAGAGTCTAAGGACCCCGTCCTTATCGCTAAGCTACGCTATAGTTTTTACTTACTATATATCCTTTATATATCCATCGATTATTTTCTAGCGGAGCGGCAATTCGATTAATACTTCCGCGTAAAGCAATACGCGGTTTATTATCTCGTCTTCTTAAATATATTTTAATTTCCTTTCTTAGTTTAAGGATACCGGCCTATTGTCTTAGTACGGTAAACGTAAAAGCGCGTCCGGCACGATGTTTTTAACGCTTAAGATATAGTATACCTTAAGCGGGAATTAGCTTAAGTATTAAAACGTAAAGACTAGCTTATTATTAGATTTTATACTAGTAAAAAATAAGGATTTCTAGTATATAATTCTATAGGTGCTTATATAATCGGAAAAGATAACTACTTATAGCGTTTTTATAGATAGTACTATAGTATATAACTTATATATTACTTATACTAAACCGGCTACTTTAAGTTCTATAAGCTAGTATAAAGGTTCTCCGCTTTAAAAGGCGCGGCTTAAGTAAATAATAAGCTAGACTTTAGTTTAAGCTAGTAGCGTCTTTTTATCCTATTTTATGCCTTTTTTTAAGTAAAAAGCTATAGCCGCTACTTTATATTCTTAGGATATATCGATTTAGATAAATAGTTATTAAGCGGGGTCGAAGTAGTAAATCGTTTAAAGCTTAAGTAAGTTTCTTAGTTAAAATCGCGAAGGCCTTTTTTTCTTTTAGAGTAAGCTAAAAAGCGGCTTTCGCGGCGTATTAAGCCCGTCCTTAGCTCCTTAAGGGGACTCTTTCTTCCTATTTTACTTAAAGTAGCTCCGTCTTTCGTTTTTATAAGACGTCGACTTCCTTAGCGAAATACGGGACTATATAGCGTAGCTACCTAGTAAGGCCGATTTATTTCTTAAGCTATTAAAAGTTCTTTAAGAACGCGATATCCCTTAAAGCTTATATACGTTTATATATATTTATAAAGCTAATAGCGTTTACCTTAAATCTAAGGAGCTATACGGATAGGTATACGAAGAAGGACTTTAGTCTAAATAAAGTAATATTATAGTTATAGAAGGCGCGGAATATAGCCTTTAAATATTAAAGGTATTCTTTAGCTATATTAAAGTAAATAATAATATTATCGATATAAGCCGCCGCGTATTTTTAATATTTATAGAAGACGTTATTAATAAACCTTTAAACGTATACTAAGGAGTTCTTAAAGCCTATAAGTATTATTAATAATCTTTTTAGCCTATAATAGCTTATAACTATAAACTATTCTTAGTAGTCTTAATAGACTAAGAACTAATAAAAAAACGATTATACGTTTACCGTATTAATAAACTTCTTTCCTTAAAAGCGTTTAATTATATTGCTTTAAAGGGGCATTAAGTAAGCGTTTAAAGTAGTAATAGCATTAATCCCTTATAAGTCTATAACTACTTATCCCTTTTCCTTTTTATTTACTATTTCTTATACTATAAATACTAATACTATAAATAAGGTTAGCTTATAAACTCGTTTTAATCGGCCTTACGCGGTTAGCTAGCTAAATATCGTATTTACTACTTTCTTATCTTTATCGCTTAATAAGTATAATCTTAATATAAATTATTAGTATTACTATCCTTTTACTAAAAGAATATATATATATTTAAATTCGTCTATATATACTACTCCCTTATCCCTTTAAAAGCAGGGAAACGATTAAAGGATATCTTAGACTTTTAATACGTATTTTAAGTCTTTAGCATAGATCCGGACGCCCTTATTAGTAATAAGTTTAGGTAGGTCTTTAGTTTAGCTAATTCCGAGTTTATAGTTTGCTATAAGATCCTTTTATAAGAAGTTTTTAACGGGGTTTATTTTATTCGGATTTTCTATAAAGGCTTCCGCTAAGGGAGTAATAGCGTTAACCTCTTTATATAGCTAAAACTACTTATTAAGGTCCGTAATTATCCTTACCTTTTAGCCTTAGTAAAGCACTAGTAATTCCTTAAAATAGTTTATTGCTATAAAGCTCTTATAATCCTATATTATTATCCGGGCGAGCTTAAGGTTATTAAGGAAAAGTATTATATTACGCCTTAACGGCGGCGCCTAGACTTATATAAGTAAGGCGTAGCTAAAACTAGCTAAAATCGTCGTAGTAATTAAGTAGATTACCCGTTTATATATTTCTAATCTTAGCTAAACTATCTTAACTTAAGCTTTAATTCCTTTATAGGCCCCGATCTATAAAACTAATATAAAGTTAATAAGGTCTTTTTAATAAGGAACTAAAAAGTCTTAGCTAAGCAATATATTAGCCGCTAAGCGTTTTACTATTTAAGCGCTAATCTTAACCTTTATAATTATAAGGCTACTATTTAGCCTTCTTAATATATACGCGGTAAATTCTACTTATCTAATAGTAGCTATCTTTCTTACTTCTTAAATAGGAATTCGTAAAGAGGAGTTTATAGTTACGTCTTAAAAGGTCTTTACTAAGTTAGCTTAAATAAGGCTTTAGTTTACCTTAGTGTTTATATAAGCTTTAATGCTTATTTTAGGCCTTTCTTTTTTATAAACTAGTAAGCGTGCGTAAGTAAATCGTAACGGCTTATTAAGGTTTAATAGCTAAACGTTAAAGGAAGCCTTAACTATCTAAACGCTTTATAGCTTTTAAATAACTACTTACTATATTAAGCTATATCTTTATATAGCAATATCTCGGTTTAGGTTAAGGGGGTGTTTATCTTTAACGTATTAGTAAAGCTTATTCTTTAAGGGGAATGCTTTACCGTAAAATCCGTATACTTTATTAGCCTCTTATACTAAGTTTACTATAGTATAAATTGCGGTTTCCTTTAAGCTTTTATTAGTATCTAACTAAGCTCTTTTTATATTATACTCTTTATCTCTTAAATAGTTATTAATCTTTACTATAGTTCCTTCTTTAATCGCGGGGTATGCCCGCTTTAGCTTTAGCGTTAATAAGCGTATAATCTTAAAAGTCCCTTCTTTCTTAAGCTAAAAGACCTTAGCTTAAGTTCTTAGCTATTTAGGTAGATTTCTCCCTTAACTTAATAAGCGTTATAAGGCCTATAGTATATCCGCCCTTACTAAGCTATCTAAAAACATAACCCTTAGCCCCGGCGAGCCCTTAATAGATAGCTAAGGCGTCTTAAACTATCCTTTAAGTACGTATAGAGTATAGCTAGTTAGCCCTCGCCTTTTTATAAGTTAAACCTATTTTATTAACGCTAGTAAGTACTTTTAAGATCTTAAAGTATATTTAACTTATAGCTAAAGGAGATTTTCCTTATATTCGTTAATCTATTTATTAATATCTTTATTTCTTACTAAATATTATAAGGATTTTTATAAGTAAACGTTTAGCTTTTAGTAGATTACTATAATTAAGTAGTCTAGCTAATAAAGCGCGGCCTTAGCTTTATATTATAAGCGCGATATTTAAGACTTAAAGTCGGATCTTATTACTATATCTTTAATAGTAAAGTGCTTTTTATTAAGTGCTTATATCGCTATATTTAAGCGGATTCCGAACTATCTTTATAAGGCGGAGATTTATTAGCTTAGTTTAACGCTAAGCTTGCTAAGTTCTTCTTATTATAGTTCTAAGAGGTCTTTAAAATACTATTCCGCCGCACTTCCTTAAAGGAAGGAGGGCAATTAAATAGCTAATTTATCTATATAAGCCTTGCTTTTATTAGTATTTTAGCGGATTAAGTTAATAAAACGGTTTACTCCTTAAAATATATTAGCCTTATTGTTTTCCTAAACTTTATTAAAGAATGCTTTTAGTAGTCTTAATAGGTTAAATCTTCTTATATCCTTAGCTTATAATTAAGGTTTTTCTTAAAGCTTAATAAGCGCGTCTTTTTTTCTTAGTGCTTAAAAGAGACTTAAGAATTATTCGTTTAATATTACTACTATTCTTATTAAGAGGCTTAAAGCTATACTTAGTCTTAGTATCTACGCGCTTAGTATAAATAAGTTTAGCCCGCTAAAGGTATTGCTTACTATATCCTTATCGCTTATTATTAAGGTCTTAGTCTTAATACTCTTACTAAGCGCTTAACCTTCTATCTTATACGCGTCCCGAAATCCGGTATACTATAAGGCCCTTAGCGTAAGAGGCTTGTTTTTATTAATTAAGAGTCCCGAAAATGCTTTAGTTAGCGCGGCTATAGCGGATAAGGCTAAACGGTAATACTAAATTAAGAAACTACTAAGTATTTTTTAAAGCGGATTTTTAATTAAGGCCCTTAAGCTAAGCTTTATTAGTAATATATAGTAAAAATATCCGCTAAGCTTATCGTTTTAAAGAAAGAGTAACTTTATTATAAGCTTAATCTAAAGGGTATTTAGTAAGTAAGGAGCCGGATAGTTTAAAGGTTAGCTTATCCTTACTTTTTTTATTTTAAGGATAATTAATCTATTTAAGTTATATTAAATTTAGTTTATTTAGTTATATAGGTTTTATCGTTTTATAGTTTATCTTTTATTAGTATTTTAAAAGCGGATTGCCTCTTAAAGGGTAG
>JAPEBW010001816.1:0-18546 GCA_027405785.1 Ophiocordyceps robertsii | reverse complement strand
GGTTCCCCTTTTATATACTTTTATATGCTTTTATATGCTTTTATATATTAAGCTATAACTTATACCCCGTATAACTTATAGGGTTACTAAACTACTTCTTAAGCTAATAAAAATAGCTTACGCTATCTTTATTATTAGTTATAAGTAATATACACTTTATTACTTATAACTAGCTTATAAGACTAAATATCCTTATCTTAAAACCTTTTACGAGATTTTATCCTCTTTTAAAGGGAGGCCTCTTACTATAGCTCTATATAAAGCATCGGTCGATTATATAAAAAGAAGGCCTCCTACCTTAACTCTATATAAGATATCGGTCGATATAAATCCTATTGCTAGCCGAAGCTAACTTAAGCCGAATATAAGCATATTTAACTTATACCGCTTATAGCCGATACTAGCCGTCTTTAACTATTAAGCTATATCGTCTTTCTTAATAACTACCGGTATTTACTTTAATAGTTATAACTTATAACTAGCAGTATTTACTTTATTAGTTACTTTTTTATATTTAGCGGTATCTACTTTACTAAATATTAATACTTCTTAATACTTAAGATTACTAACGAAATAGGGTTTCTATTATACTATACCTATATATAATAAGATTTATCTAAAAGCTTCTTAATCTTATAGCTTAGTAAATACGTAAATAAGGTTATAGATAGCTATAATGCTTATTACTATAACTAAACCGACTAAGGTAAGACGCTAAAGTAGCTTATCTTAATTTTAAGCCCCCCGGTCTTATACTATATAATAGCGATAGACTTTATTACTAAGCTCTTAGTAGTTTAAGCCGAATAATCCTTATAAAAAGATCTTATAAGGAACTTCTTTAATACCTTACTAACTATAATAAATAAATTCTTAAAAATATATCTCCTTATCTTAAGTAATAACTAATTTATAGCGGAAGACTAAGTATAAGCATTATATACTAAACTACTCCGCGCTAATAAAAAGATTCTAAAAAGGATAATCTTTAACTAAGATATAAAGTTTACCTTAGTATTTTAACGGACCTTATAATAAGCCTTTAAATTAAAGCTTTTTATATATACCGCTTAATACCCTTAAACCGATAGCTTATTAAAAAGGCGAAACTAAACTCTAAAAATCACGTTACGATTCTTTACCGCTAATTTCTTAGACTTATGCTAAACCGATATACTAATCGCTTTTTAGTTTAGCCTTAATAATTCCTTCTCCTTAATAATTTACGCGGCTTTTAGTAAGCTTATTATAAAGATAAGAATAAATAATAGCCTTTAGTTCCTTAAAAACTACTTATACTTATAAAACTAAGAAGTCTTATAAAAAGAAGTTAAGTTAGCTATTACTTATGCTTAAGCCGCTATAAAAAATAGATATAATAAGAAATACCGTTTATTAAAATTTAAGCTTAGCGATTAAGTCTAGCTATAGCTTAGTAAAGGCTACTATATCGCAGATAGTAAACTAACGAAGCTTTAAGAAAGATATACTAAGCCGTTTAAAGTTACCGCTAAAGTAAGATAGCTTATATACTAGCTAGATATAAAAAGGTCTTTTAATATCTATTTAATCGTTTTAGTAGCATAACTATACTTAGCGGATAAGCTAGCTATATGCTTAAAACTAGTTTAAGATAAAGGGATACCTTACTTAAATAAGTAAGAAGTAAAATAAATCCTATAAAGCTATATAATAAAAAAGGGCGGCGGAAAGCTAAGAAAGGAGTTCTTCGTAGCTTAAAAAAGCTAGCTAAGTAGCTATAACTTATAAGTAAAGAAAAAAGCGGTCTTCTCGCTAAAGATTATAAAAGCCTTTAAAAAAGCATAAAAGAAGTAAGCTACTTAAGTAGTTCGGATAAGAGTATAACGCGCGGCCTTTATAACTTAATATAAAACTCTTTAACTAAAGGAATTAAGCGGTTAAGCTTAAGCATAAGACTTAAAAGCTACTATAAGTTACGAAAAACTATAACTTACTATACTTAAGGTAATTAGTTATTTTAATAATAATATACCGCTATTTACCTTAAGTAATAAAGCCTTTTTAGCCTTATAGTATACTTATTTAAATTCTTTCCGCCGCTTACCCTTTTTCTTTTCCTTTTTTTTTTATAACTATATTTCCCTTTACCGCTAACTATAGCCCGCCGCACCTTACTTACTCTTATATATATAACCTTCTTTACCTTAAGCCTACGATTTTTATACTTCTGTTTTAAGTCCTTTTATTATTTAACGTTTTTTATAATTAAGATTAGCTATTTTATAACTACTCTTTTAGCCCGCTCTTTTATAAGCCCCTACGCTTTTAATATAAAGGATATAAGTAAGCGCTTAAGCTTTATAAAAACTAAGCGGCTATCCTTTATAGCTTTAAGTCTTTTAATAAGAGTTAAAACCTTTAAGTTTAAGCTTTTATATAAACCTACGCCGCCTTTTATAGCCGCGCTTAAGCTAATAGATTTAACTTAAACTATAGTACTATAAAGGACGGCTTATACTACCCTCTTTAAATACTTAACTTAAACGACTTACCTCTTAGCCTTATATTATAATATAGTTTAAATAGCCGGTTTCGCAGTAACTTAGCTAAACCTCCCGCTTAGCTTTTACTATCCGGAAGCCCCCGCCGCTTATATATTTTTAAAGCATAACCGGAAATCTTTATTAGCGGAATAATTAGCTAATACTTAATGCTTTTAAGTTAGCTAACCTTATTATAGTCTTAAGATTTATAATAGCCGCTATAGCTAGTAAAAACCCGCTTTAGCTAAACGATTAAAATAACGTCCGCGCTATCCTTAATTATATATTTAAGGCTTAGCTTAACTAGTTTATAGCTAAGTTTATAGCGGCGTCTTAAGCTACTATAGCTAAAACCTTATCTCGCTTTATATATAGTTTAGCCTATATTATAAAATCCCCTTCTTAGCCTATAGCCGCTATAAGCTTTAAAGATCTATTTAGTCTTACTTAGTAAACGCTCTTTCCGCTTACCGCTATACTTAGCCCGGCTATATAAAGGTATATAAGCGCTTTATTATAGTTTATCTGCCGTCCCTCCTTAACTAAAGGAGATAGCGATAACTAGCCTCGCGATATATTCCGCCGCTTAATTTTATAAGAGCCGCTAGTAGTAACTAATACGATCTTTAATAAGCCCGGCTTTATAGGCCTAAACTCCGGCGATAAGATTATAATAATTAGGAGTTTCCGCCTAGCTATAAACTACGCTAAGTTTTACTTATAGGCCTATAAAGAGTCTAAACGCGACTTAACTTTAACTTAAGCAATAAAATTCTTAGGCTTTAATATCCGCTTTATTAGCTATACCGACTATACGCTTTATATTCTTACCTTTAAGGCCCCCTTTATAAAGAGGTTCTTAAAGACTATTAAGCACGTTTAAAACCTTAAGAGTAAGGAGTTAAGTATAAAAGTAATTAAGGACCTTATTACCCGCTTTTAAGCGAGAATATAAACGTTTAATACCTTAATACTAACTATACTTATTAATATTAGCGGGATAGCTTACCCTTACCTTAATACCTTCTTAGTAGCTAGACGCGTATTAGTTAGTGGAAAGGTATAGGTAGTAGCGCTATATAAAAAGGATAATAAATCGGAAAGCTTAGTAATAAAAAGCGGGGGATATTTATAATAGCGGCAATAAGTAAGATATAATATCTCGCTTATAAGCGGCTTATAAAGCTAGTAAGTAAAATAGGAAATTTAGCGGAGGATTAAAAACGGTATAAAAAGGGTAAGTAAGATAATAATATAAAATAAGGCTTAAATAAAAGCTAATCTCTTATAACGTATCTTACTAAGGAATTTAAGTATTCTTTAGCGCGGAGACTCCTTACTACTTAATAAGTACTTAGATATATACTTTAAAAAAGAGTTAAAAAACTTTATTATAAGTTTTAGCTAAACGCACTAATCGCTTTAATAAAAACGAAGACGTATAACTAAATATAAGGTAAGGATTTATAATAAACGCCGCTTATTAACTATCTTAAGCTACTTAGCTACTATTAACTAAATAGGCCGAAAAAACTATTAAAAGGATAAGGATAGCATACTATTAATATAGCGTAAAGATACTACTATAAAGCTATTACTTAGCGCCCCTTTTACTTTATTCTTACTTTAAACTAACAAGGATATTAGCTTTTCTTTTTTACTTAAAGAAGTTATTATAAAATTTAAACGGCCACGCCCGGACTTCTTACTTTACTCTTAAGGAGCCTTACGGAACCCCGTAATAAGAATACGTAAAGTACGTATTATAAAGGCTCGCTTAAGGAAATACGACAAATATTACTAGTCGGACCCCGCTAACGTTTTTAAGCATAACTATAAAATGTTAAAAGCTTACTTAACTATAGTTTATAACGTTTAATTATAGTTTACGATATCTTTAACTATAAAAAATACTATAAGAACCGCTAAGTAGATTCCGCTAGTATCTTTAAAGGATATTTAAGGATTTCCGCGGGATATCTTAATTATAGTTTAACCTATTTTTAATTATAAAAGCACCTTAAAAAACATAGGATAAACCTTATTGCGATTTTTAAAGGAGGTTTAAGGATATTTAAGGGATTTCCTTAACTATAGTCTATAGTGTTTTTAACCGGGCTTATACTTAGTTTATTAAGCGATTCTATAAGGATATTTATAGTTTATCTACGCACTATAAATAGTATAGTTAAAGATCTTTAAAATTAGCTTAAAGAACTAAGTATAAAGTAGCTAGCTATGCTTTTAAGAATAGATAAGCTTTTTACTATTTTTAAACCCTTATATACGTTTATATATAGTAATTAGTCCGTTATACCGGCTTAACTAGCGGTAATTAGTCTGTAGTACCGGCCCCGACTAGCGGTAATTAGTCCGTAGTACCGGCCTTAACTAGTGGTAATTAGTCCGCGCCCTATCCCCTTATCCTTATACTATAAGGCGTAGTAAAAGCTCTTTAAGTAGCTGCTAATCTTAAACCGGTTTTAAGTATATATCTAAATAGATTTTATAATAAACCTTCTGCTTATATTAAGGGGGAATCGCTATATATAGGTTATTAAAGACCGCTTTAATAAGGAAGTAATACTTAAGCTAATACCCTTTATAAAAGCAAAGGTATATATAAAACGTTTTTTTTAATAGTAAGCGCGGATATATAGCTAGCCTACCTTAATTATAAGTAATAAGGGCTTTAATTAAATAAAGCGCTTTTAATAGCACTTTTATAAGCTACTTTAAGTTACTTAGCTACTTAGCTCTATATATTACTTATAGACCGATAAAGGCTTAAAACGCGTTAATTAAGAAGTATAAGCCTACTTATAAGCTATAGTAGCTTAAAACTAAGTAAACTCAAACTACTAGTTCTTAGCTATATAGCTTACCTTAAATAGCAGGCCTTAAGCGTTTATTAGTATAACCTCTTTCTTTATATTATATAGCTTTAAACCCCTTTTTATAATACTTTAAGCAGTAAATATAGCGGTAAAAGAGTACTTAACTACCTCGCTAAAAGCTTAAGCTACTCGCTTTATTTAAAAACTTAAGGAGACTACAGACTATTACTAGTTAGTAATAGTAGCGGCCGTATAAAATTAAAAGTAGCACGTAAATAAATTTAAGTCTCCGGTAAAGAGTTTTATATTAAGCGATAAGGTTTAAGTAAACCTTTATAATTATTAATTTAGCCACTTAAAGAAAAAGCTTAACTAGCTATATATAAAGTTTATAGTATAAAGAGTTATAAGCTTATAAGTTATAAAGCTTAAAGGGTTGCCTTTAAGGATATATAATAAGATTAATATAAACTTATTACGCCGGGCGGCTTAAGACCTCTTACTTAAATAAGTAGTTATAGACCTTTAGCCCTTTATAATTTTAGTTAAAAAGGAGGAGGAATTTATAATTAAGGAGTTAAAAGCAGCTTATTTAAAGAAAGTAAGTAAAGGTAAGTAGCAGAAGGTTTTTATTAAGTAGCATAGCTACTTAAACTTAACTTAAGAGCTTATATAAAAGCTTATAAGCGCTAATACTTTAAATAAGTTTAAAGCTTTTTATAAGCTAGTAAACGAAAATAATAAGCTTAGTAATTAATAGCTTCCCCTTAAGTAAAAATAAGAGGTAACTTTAGCCTTTTTATTACTTATAGCGTCTTATTAAGCAGATAAGAAAAAGGAGTTATATTTAAAGCCGGCTGGCTTAAGCGATTAAGGCCTACGCTACTTATCCTTATCTTCGGTCTTTTCCTTATTATTATTATTATCCTTCCCCTCCTCCTCCTCCTCCTCCTCCTCCTCCTCCTTTTACTTTTTAAGGGCGGCGGCGGCCTTTAAGGCGCGGAGACGGCCTTTTAGCCCGGATATCTAAGCGGCGGCGGCGGTAAATAAGTTAAAAAGGGCGGCGGCGGCGGCGGGTAAGATAAAGCCGGCGGCGGCGTTATAGTAAGTAGTATAGGTAGCCGGGATAAGGGCGGCAGGGATAAATAAGGGCACCGTTAATAGCGCTATAAAAGCGGTATTTTTAACTAAAGATAGTTAGCGCTAGTTAATATTATAAGCATAGTAAGGAGGAAAAAGGGGGGAGGGCTTACTTAAGTATATAGCTTATTCGCTTAAGCGAGCATAAGTAGCGGTAAGTAGCGGTAGCGGCTTTTAATTATACCTTAGCTGCCTTACTACTAAAGTCGGCCTTTTAAGCTAACGTAGCGGTAATAAAAACGGCCGGAGCCGCTTTATAAGCAAGGCCGGTATAAGTATAAGTAAAGTAGCTACTATTAAGGCGACCCGCTTACTTATAATAAGCATAGCCGCCCGATAAGCAGCGTATATAAGACTTATTATAAGCGGCGCTAAGTAATACTTACTGCTTATACTAAGTTATAAGGTTAGTATAAAGTAAGCGTATTAAGAAGAGCGGACTTACGGCGCTTAACTTAGTAGTCTTAAGAGTAGCGAGAGGGCTGCTAAAAGCTAAGGTCGCGGGGGCTAGTAATAGTATAGTTACTTATAAGGGCGTTATTAGCTTAAGTATAGCTAAAAAGGCGGCGGCGATATAAGCGGCGGTAGTAGTATAAGTACGGCACCTTAAAGACTTAAGGTTATTAAGGAGCTTTAATATAAGTACTAATAACTTAAACGATATATTTTTCCTTAAAATATTAGCTTAAGGGCGCTCGCTTTATATATAAGACGGCAATACTTATAGTATTATTATTATTATTACTGCCGCTACTATTACTACTATTATTATTATTGCTAGTTTAAAGGGGAGAGGAAAGAAAAGAGGGTTAAGGGCGGAGGGACGAGGTATTTAGACCTTATAGCCTTTAACCTAAGGCGCGGAATACTATAACGACGGATAGGCCGCTTAATATACTAACGGGCTATTAAAGGCGGATATAAAAGCCGCTTAATAAGTAAATAGACTTTTTAATAAATAGCCGGCCGATTAAAGGCGGGCGGCGGCGGTAAGTAAAGCTATTAAACCTGTTATTATATAGCCTTACTTATTATAATATAAGTCCCGCGCTTATAAGGCCGCGGACTAAGTAGCTCTTTATAATAACTAACAGCCCTTTATAATAGCTAATAGCCCTTTATAATAGCTAATAGCTTTAAGCCCCTTTATATAATATAAAGAGCGGAGGTATTATATTAAAGTCTTTAACTTATAAAGTTATTAGGACTTAAGCTATAGCTTAAGCCTTATTATATAAAGAGGGCTAAGTCCGTATATATAAATACAGACCTGCTATATATAAGTAAGCTTTTTATAGCTTATTATTTTAATACTATAGATAGTACTTATATATTAGCTTTTACTTACTTCGTAATACTTTTTAATGTATAAAGAAATCTTATTACTTTAAAATTACTTAAGAATTCTTAAAAAAACTTAAATAAGAAAGGATATAGGAATCTTAAGTAAAAGAGAAAAAAAGCGTTTTATAAAAATAAGTTTTTTTTTACTATAAAATATACAATCTTTAAGTAAATATATATATATTAAGTAAATAAAGAACTTATTAATTATATTTTATGCTATTAATCTTAAGAAAAAGAGAACGAACACTTTTATATATATATATATAAATAGCCCCTTATTATAAGCCTTAAAATAATATAATACTTTATATATATTATTATTTCTTTATAAGTATTATAAGTCTTAGTATAATAAAACACTTTATATATATTATTACTCCTTTATAAGTATTATAAGTTATAGTATAATATAATACTTTATATATATTATTACTTTTTAAATACTTATACTTTTTCTTTTTATTCTTAAGGAAAAGTATTAAAAAGCGTTTATTAGCATTTCCTTATATAGTATGTTTTTAGATAAGTAAAATGTTCTTTTCTTTACTATTACCTCTTACTTTTACGATTTGCTTAAGTAAGAGTTTATACTTTGTGCTTTTATAGTATGCTTAAATAAAGGATAAGTAAGGTTTATACCTCGTGCTTTTATAGTATATTTAAATAAGGGATAAGTAAGAGTTTTATACCTCGTGCCTTTACTATATACTTAAGTAAGAATTTATCGTTTCGTTTTTTAGTATTGTTTCTTATTATATAAAGAAATTTTCTCTTTTAGTAGTATGCTCTTTTTATGCCTTTCTTTTCTTAGCGGTATATAGTATGCTTTAATACGGGTAAAAATTTCCTTTTATAGTCTTTCTTTAAACTTTTTTTTTCTTTTTTTAGTATTATCGTTTTTTTCGCCGCGCACTTATACTATTATTCTTATTATTATATATATACCGCCTTAAGTCCTCTTTTACCTTATTATTATGCCTTTAATATTATATATTCTTATAATTATCGTTATTATTATCGCTTACTTATAAGCCTATATACTTAGTATTATTATTATTATATTAATCTAGCTTATTAGCCTTAAAGTATAGTAAAACGCTATATAAGGTCGGTATTATATCGTCTTTCTTTTAATAAGAGATAAAGGTAATCGCTAGTTTATAAAGAAAGTCGCTATTAATATATAGTTTCTCTTATTTCCTTTATTAGTTCTTATACTATACTAACGTTTTTTAAGACTTTAAAGTTATATTTATTCGCCGCTTATAATTAAGGAGCAAATAGGTATAAAAGAGAGCAAGCTTATAGCTATAAGTAAGGGGATTATAAAGATATAAAGAGTGTGTGAAAAGGTAAAGAAATAAGTAAGATGTATATATATAAAGTTAATAATCTATTTAAGGTAAAGGGGGGACTAAGGCTTCCTTATATAAACAATTCCTAAGCTATAAGTAACTTAGATAATTTCGAAAAGAGCCTCCTATTTAGCGCAGTTATGTATAGTAAGCTAATAGCTATTATTAAATTAATATTGTATTTATAAGCCTAAGGATTAATTCTATAAGGAATATAAAGTAGCGTAGCAACTTAGCACGGATTATATATATAGTATTACGGAGTAAGCAAAGGCTAGTGTATAGGTGCCGTCTATAGTATTATAATAATAAGCTATAAAGAGCCTGCTTATATACGGCGGGTCCGTAGCTATATATACAGACCCGGCCCTCCTTATATAATAAGGCTTAAGCTATAGCCTAATTCCCTATAACCCTATAAGTTAAAGACTTTAATATAATCCCTCCGCTCCCCATACCGCGCTATATAGTTCGGAGGTATTATAAGGGGCTACTAGCTATTATAAAGCGCTGCTTAGTCCGCGGCCCGGTAAGCGCTAAACCCGCGTTATAATAAGTAAGGCCGTATAATAGCAGGTTTAATAGCCTTACCCGCCGCCGCCGGCCGCCTTTAATCGGGCGGCTACTTATTAAAAGGCCCGTCCGCTTATTAAGCGGGCACCTTATCCGCTTTAAATAGCCCGGTAGCGTATTAAGCGGCCTAGGTATTCCGCGCCTTAAGTCGAGGACTAAGGGGTATAAATACCCCGTCCCTTCGCTTTTAACCCTCCCTTCCTTCCTCCTCCTTTTAAACTAGTAATAACTATAATAGTAGTAGTAATAATAGTAGCGGTAGTAATAGCAATAGTAATAATAATACTATAAGTATCGCCCTCCGGTATATAAAGTAAGTGCCTTTAAGCTAACCTTCGTAGAAATAATATATTATTTATATTATTAGTGCTTATATTAAAGCTCCTTAACGATATCGAGCTTAAGGGCCGTACTTATACCGCTACCGCCGCTTATATCGCCGCCGCCTCCTTAGCTATGCTTATACTTATAATACCCTTATAAGTAACTACGCTATTGCCGGCCCCCGCGACTTTACCCCTTAGCAGCCCTCTTACTACCCTTAAGACCGCTAAGTTAAGCGCCGTAAGTCCGCTCCCTTAAGTACGCTATCCTTATACTAACTTATAACTTAGTATAAGTAGTAAGTATTGCCCGGCGCCGCTTATAATAAGTCTTATATACGCTACTTATTAAGCGGCTACGCTTACTATAAGTAAGTAGGTTGCCTTAGCGGTAGCTACTTCGCTTATGCCTATGCCGGCCGCGCTTATAAGGCGGCTCCGGCCGTCTTTATTGCCGCTAAGATAGCTTAAAAGGCTAACCCCGGTAATAAGGCGGTTAAAGCATAATTAAAAGCCGCCGCCGCCGCTTACTATTACCTACGCTCGCTTAAGCGGATAGGCTATATACTTAAGTAAGTCCCCCCCTCTTTTTCTTCCTCCTTCCTTACTACGCTTACTATAGCGATTAGCGCTAACTATCTTTAATTAAGAATACCGCTTTTATAGCGCTATCGGCGGTGCCTTTATCCGTCCCCGCTGCCCCTATCCCGGCTATCCGCACTACCCGTAGTAGCGCCGCCGCTAGCCTTATCGTGCCCGCCGCCGCCGCCGCCCCTTTTAACCCCTTCGCCGCCGCCGCCGCTTAGATATCTAGGCTAAAGGGCCGTCTCCGCGCTTTAAAAGCCGCCGCCGCCGCCCTTAAGGAGGAGGGGGAGGAGGAGGAGGAGGAGGAGGATAAAGATAATAATAAGGAAGAGACTAAAGATAAGAATAAGTAGCGTAAGCCTTAATCGCTTAGACTAGGCGGCCTTAAATATAACTCCTTTTTCCTTTCCGCTTTATAAGACGCTATAAGTAACGAAAAGGCTAAGGTTACCTCCCGTTTCCGCTTAAAGGGGAGCTGCTAGTCGCTAAGCCCGTCGTTTTTATTTACCGGCCTATAAAGGGCCTTAAACTTATTTAAAGCGTTAGCGCCCCTAAGCTCTTATACGGGCTCTTAAGTTAGGTCTAGGTAGCTATACTACTTAATAAGCACCTCCCGCCGCTTGCCTTTACTTACTTTCCTTTAATAAGCTGCCTTTACCTCCTTAATTATAAATTCCTCTTCTCCTTTAACTAGGATTACGGGGGGCTAAAAGTCTATAACCGCTTAACTAGGTAAGGGGTCTTAAGCCGCCCGGCGTAATAAGTCTATATTAATCTTATTATATATCCTTAAAGGCAACCCTTTAAGCTTTATAACCTATAAGCTAATAACTCTTTAAATTATAAACTTTATATAAAGCTAGTTAAGCTTCTTCTTTAAGCGGCCGGATTAGTAGTTATAGAGGTCTAACTAAACTTTATCCCTTAGTGCGAAACTCTTTACCGGAGACTTAAACTTATTAGTATACCGCTTTTAATCTTACGCGGCCGCTATTATCGCTAATTAGCAATAGTCCGTAGTCTCCTTAAGTTTTTAAACGAAGTAAGTAGCTTAAGCCTTTAGCTAGGCGGCTAGGTGCTCTTCTACCGCTATATCCGCTACTTAAAGTATTAAGAAGGGGGGTTTAAAGCTATATAACGCGAAGAAAGGGGTTATATTAATAAACGCTTAAGGCTTACTATTTAAAGTAAGCTACGCAGCTAAGAGCTAATAGTCTTAGTTTGCTTAGTTCCGGGCTACTATAGCCTATAAGTTAGCCTATACCTCTTAATTAACGCGTTCCGGGCCCTTATTAGTTTATAGGTAATATATAAAGCTAAGTAGCTAAGTAACTTAAAGCAGCTTATAAAGGTGCTGCTAAAAGCGCCCCGTTTAGTTAAAGCCCTTATCGCTTGTAATTAAAGTAAGCTAGCTATATATCCGCGCTTAGTACTAAAGGAAACGTTTTATATATACCTCCGCTTTTATAGAGGGTATTAGCTTAAGCATTACTTCCTTACTAAGGCGGTCCTTAATAACTTATATATAGCGATTCCCCCTTAATATAAGCGGAAGGTCCGTTATAAAATCTATTTAGATATATATTTAAAACCGGTCTAGGATCGGTAGCTGCTTTACGAGCCCTTTATAAAGCGCCCGCTAGATCTTTATACGGCCGTAAATATTATAGTTATAAAGGAAGCGGCGTATATAGTGCTATATAAAGGGCTAATAAAAGTCCTTTATAAGCCTTGCCGCCGTGCCTTATTAGCCGGGGTGGCTAACGATACTAAAGTCGTAGATTAGCTATACTAGCTTCCCCCGAAGCTTGTTCCTTAGCTTATCCTCCGGCGGGGCGTTCTTCTTATTAGCTTCCGTCGTATAGGAGGCGCCCGGCACCTATAACCTACCCTTTTAGCGGAGGTGCCCCCTTAAGTCGATATAATAGTCCGCTACCTATACTTTTAATCGTAGCTTTAGATTTTAGGAACGCGCGCCGGATTTTATAGCGCGCCGCACGCTTTTATATATACGGTCTTAAGAAGCTAGCCTATCTTAAAGACGCTAAAGGCCCTTATCTTAAAAGATCCTCGCTACTTAAGCGCCCGGGCCTACTTAGTCCCCCGAACCTAGCGCTTAAGGAGGCGTCGGTAAGAAGGGCGGGATACCCGCCTTTAACGTAGCGGGCGGGTCTACCTTATTAAATAAGGGGGTCGAAAGCTCTTTAACGAGGGCACTAAATAAGGGGGTTAAAGGTTCCTTAATAAGAGAGACCTTAATAAATATACATAACGCCGCTTATAGAATAAGCTATAGATCCCGCGCCTTAATATCCGCGTTTATAGTACGGTCTTAATCTTATTAAGAAAGCGCGTTTAAGATAGCGGAATCCCGACCCGGCCTATACTTAATCTAAAAGTTAAAGCGGGATAAGTACTTAGCTTAATAGGCCTACTACTTAAAGAAGTGCTAGCGGGTTATAAAATACTTAAGGTTTTAGTAGTTTATAAGGACTTTAAAGCTCTTATAACTATAGAGCTCCGCTTGCTATTACTTAAGATAGCTAATAATAGCGAGTATCCCTTTATTATAAATAGCGTAGTTCCTTTCCGCTAAAGTTAGCTTCCTTAAGTAAAAAGCTATAAGCTGCTTCCGCCCCTTTACTTCTTATAAGAGCGTGCCTTTAAGCGCCTAGCTGCTATAGTCCGCTTTTACTATAGTAGTGCGGTTAAAATCCTATTAAAGCAGTACCGGGGCCTGCGAAAATAAGTCTTTAAGCGTACGGAACGCACCTTCTTATATAGGTCCTTAATAAAAAGCTACCTTTTTCCCTATAATCTCGTTTAACGGTATAACGATTTTAGAAAACCTATAGATAAATATATAGTAGTAATTAGCGAAGCTTAAGAAGCTCCGCATATTAGTCTATATTATTAAGGCATCTTAGTCCCGAATCGCCTATATTTTAACGGGGTCCGCTAAAATGCCCGCGCCGGTATAAATTATAAACTTAAGGTACTTTATACGCTTAACCTTAAACTCGCACTTATCCGGATTAAGGTATAAGCTGTATAGGTAAAGGCGGTTTAAGACCCTCCGCACCTTTTATATATAGACCTTATATACGCCGCTACTATAAATAAGAATATTATCGATATAGGCGGAGGCGAACTTATTAAGGAAGTCGCGAAGGACGTTATTAATATAATGTTAAAAGGTAGCCGGGGCCTTAATAAGATTAAAAGGGGTTACTAGCTACTTAAATAAGCTATAATAAGTATAAAAGGCCGTCTTTTACTCCTTACCCTCCGCAATCTATACTTTATAAAACGCTTATATAATATTAAGCTTAGTAAACTACTTCGCCTTTAATAGGTTACGGAGCGTATTAAAGATTAAGGGGAGCGGGTAATAGTCCGGCCGCGTAATTACGTTAAGGGCTTAATAGTTATAATAAAAGCGGATTCCGCCTCTTAGTTTTTAAATAAAGAGTACCGGGGCGCTTACCTTAAAGCTGCTCGCTTAAATAAACCCCTTATCTAAAAGGTCCTAAAAGGTCTTCTTAAGTACTAATAACTCGGCTTAAGATATGCTATATAGCGGCCTAAAAGGCGCGGGGAACTCCCTTCCTTACTCGTTTATATAAATAGGGATCTTATAGTCGACTCCTAGCTTATAAAGGTTAAGCTTATTAGCCTTATACTTTATAAAGAGCGGCAATAAGTCGTAGAAGCGCTAAGGGATTACCCTCTATAAGTCTATAGGCAATTTTAGCGTCTTAGTCTTTAAAGCCTTATTAATATTTATAAGGCTTATAGCGTAGATCGCCGCGTTAACGGCGGCCTTGCCTTTTTAGCGTATAAGCTATTTAACTATACCTATAAAGACTAAGGCGAGCACCTTAATAGCGTCGGCTAGCCTTAGCATAGCCCTTATCTCCTTAAAAGCGCCGTTAATATAGCGTAGCTATATTTCCGCTAAGCTAAACTATAGCTTTTTTTAATATAAAACTAAGAAGGACTATATATATATAAGCTAAGGCTTCCTTAGGATTAAAGGGAATTTAAGCTCCGGGATTATATATACTACGATAAGCCTTAAGCAGCTAGCTACTTCTATAGCTAGCAAAGTAATACCTTTAATCTCCGCACCCTTTATTACGCTTTAGGCGCCCTTTACTTAGTATAAGGTAATCCTCTTAATAAGCACTTATATTTAACGTACGAACGCCTTATTTACTACGGCATAGCACTAGTATCCCTTATCTATAAGAGCGGTAAGAGATTTAAACTAATTAAGTATAACCTATATTAAAGTAAGATCCTTTTTTATATAGGCTGCTAGCTCCTGCTTTACCTATACTAATAACTACGGCTCCGGGGCCCGTTTTTACCCCGGAGCTATTCTTTTCCCTCGGCCTTATAAAGGGCGGGGTCCTTATCGTTTAAGGCGAGCTAAGGTAATATATTAACCGCTATAAAGCGGATTCTTATAAAAAGACGCTTCGCCGGCTTATATAGGCACTTTATAGCGAAGTAAGAGCCCGCTTTATAGCGTAGGCATTAGCTATCGGCATATCGTTTTTAGATCTCGTCGCTAAAGACTTATTTCGCCCGCTGCTAAGAGGACTAGCCCGCTAGCATAAAAGAGGTTAAGGTTATAAACGCTTTCTTTAAGCGTTTCGCGCGGTCGGTTCTTATCGCGGTTATAAGGGTATCGCTATTAATATTAACGGTAAGCGCGTCTTATAAGAGGGGGGTAACCCTATCCCCGCTATATAAAGTGCGCTTCCGCAACTTTTAAAAGTAAGGCGTCTATTTATAACCTTAAGCTACTTTCGTAAGGCGGCTAACGTACTCGCCGTATATAAACGGCATAATAATAAGGATAAGTAGCTCGCGGAGTGTTAAGGTAATTAAGTTTTATAGCTATATTAGCTTCGCGCTATCTTCCTATATTATAGTACCCGCTACTTAAAAAAGGGTTTCCTTAAACTTAAGGAGGAACTCTTTAAAGAACTATTCGTCCTTTTATTTAAAGGTGCGTAGCTTATCCTACGCTTTTTCTTATTCCTATATATTACTAAACGCGTAGATAAGGTGCTAGAAAAAGTCTTAAGGGTCTTAGGAGATATTATAGCCCCCTTTTTCTTAAAAGCCCGCGATCTTTTATATTTAAGGCTTTAGTAGCGTATATAAGAGCGTGTACTAAACGGCGCTCCGGCCGCTATTAAGGCTATATTCCTTATTAGTATAGTATTTCGCCTATAGCCGGCTAAGGAAGAAGTAAAAGCTCTCCGGCTTCCTATCCTATATTAGCTATATAAGCGGCTTTTATACTATAGTAATCGTAGGCGCTGTTCTTAGCGCGGCTAATGCTATAAGGGTTAAAATAGGTTTTATAGTCGGCCCCCTTAGTGCGGTAAGGAAGTTATCCCTTTAGCCGGCCGACGTACCTTTTAACGCCTTTAAAGCGTTCCGCAACGACTTTATAATAGCGTCGTCCCGCTCCGCTTAAGGCGGAGCTCCCGCTATTATACCGTTAAACGAGTTTATAATTAATAGCTTATACTATTATAGAGTAGGCAAAGGCTAGTATATAGGTGCCGTCCGTAGTATTATAATAATAAGCTATAAAGAGCTTACTTATATACGGCGGGTCTGTAGCTATATATACGGACCCGGCCCTCCTTATATAATAAGGCTTAAGCTGTAGCCTAAGTCTTTATAACCCTATAAGTTAAAGACTTTAATATATAGTCTTTATATACACCTCTTTTTAATCTGCTTATATCTTGCCTATATATAGGTAGAATAATATAAGAAAACATATATAGTATGTAGAATTATATAGCGGAATTAATAAATATTTTAGCGTATTTATGTTATATGTTATTTATACTGTATTTAGCCTATAGTCTTTATAACCTTATAGTATATTTATACATGTTTTTATATCTATATCTATATATATAAATGCATTTTGTATATCGTATTATAGTATTTACTAATTATTAGTTATAGCTAGTATTAATAAGAGTTTAGTAAACTTAGGTCTAGCGGTTATAAAGAAGGTTTTAATATAGTCTAAGTTATATCTTTGCTTATAGCCTTATGCTATAAAGCGAGCTTTATACTTAGTTATATTATTTTTATTATTCTTTTTTATTCTATAGACCTATCGGCCTCTTAAAGCCTCCTTATTACTAAGAAGCTTTTATATTTCCTAAGTATCTAGACTTATAAGTTCGTTTAGTTTAGTTAGTATAGCTTTATCTTAGTCTTTTGCTTGCGGACTGTTTATAGCCTGCTTATAAGTAGTAAGCTTTATATAATCTTTATTTTCTTTTATAATAAAAGGAATATGTTTTGTATTATTATTATTAATTATTATATTGTATATAGGGTATTCTATACAATCTTTATAGTATTTAGTAGGCTTCTTAGGTATTTTTACTTAAATCCTTTAATTATTTTACTAGGTATCGCTAGTATTATTATCGCTAGTATTATAATCTATATTATTAGTATCTTTCGTATTTATATTATTATTATTACTTATATTTATATTACTAGTATTTATATTACTAGTACTATTAGTATTATTAGTATTATTACTATTCTTATTATTGTTATTATTATTACTAGTACTATTATTTTTAGTATTATAGTTATTTAGCATCTTATTTAAAAAGGGCATATTATTAAAATTAGTATATTCCTCTTTATTTAAGAAGTTATTCTTTAGTATAGTTATATCTTTAGAAATTATTACTTTTCGTTTAGAAAAGTCATATATTTTATAGGCAGTATCGTTATAGCTTATTATTACCCCTTTATAAGCTTTAAGCTTTAGTTTATTATTAGGAGTTTTATTCTTATAAAATATATTGCTTCCGAATACCTTTATTTTATCTAAGTCTTCTAGACTTAAAGCTATATTATTCTTCTTTTCTATAGGGGATCTAAAACCTATAGCAGAGTGCGGGGACCTATTATATATATATATAGCTGCTAAAATAGCCTTACCTTATAGGTATTTTAGTGGGTTTAAGGTAAAAAGCATAGCCCGGACTTTATTAAGTATAGTTCTATTTATCCTTTCTATTTTGCCGTTAGAATAAGGGGTATATACAGGACATATATTATATATAAGGCTGTTTTTTAGGCAGTATGGTTTTATATTATATAAATATTCTCTTATATTATTATAGAAAACCTTCTTTATAGTAGTCTTATTTATATTATTTTCTAATTCCTGTTTATATTTTAAGAATTTAGGCAGACATTCTGCCTTATCTTTTATAAGGTATATTCTTAGATATCCAATTGCAGCATCTAAAAAGGATATAAAGTATATATATTTATTATAAGTAGGGGTTTTATACAGCCTTAAATATTAGTATGTATTTTATCTAAAAAGAGATATTTCCTTCTTAAAGGAGTCTTTTTCTTTTTATCTATTTATTTAGCTTTTATATAAGCTTTGTATTGCTTTATCCTTATTATCTTAGCTTTGTTTATATTTATATTAAAATATCTTTTTCTTAGGTATCTATTTAGTGATTTATAATTTATATATCTTAATCTTTTATGCTAAAAAAGTATATCTACAGTCTTCTTTTTATCCTTATTTATAAAGGTATTGTCTATAGGTTTATTATCTATAGGTATATTATTTATAGATATTATATTGTTTATAGATATATTGTTTATAAGTATATTGTTTATAGATATTATATTGTTTATAGATATATTGTCTATAGGTATATTGTTTATAAAGCTTTTTATATTATATATTTTCTTGTTTATTTAAAAGCGAGTCTTTATAACTATAAGGATATAATAAAGGCCGTTATTAACAAAGCCTTATATAAGTCTG
>JAPEBW010001815.1:0-18561 GCA_027405785.1 Ophiocordyceps robertsii | reverse complement strand
TCTAATAAGAGGAGAGAAAAGGGTTTTTCTTGTTTTCACCCTTTTCCACATATCCGGTATAGTACGCCTTACTATTTAGCTTACTCCGTACCTGATTCATAAACCGTATAACCATCTGTAATAGCATCATTGACAGCGGGAATGATGCACTTACCCACCCCTACCGGTTGCGCCAAGCATTTGCGTTAAAGAGCTCGGCCTCGTTGCGCCACCTCAAACGAGATGGTACATATAATGATTCCTCCCTAAAGCAAAGCCAAGAAAATGGCCATCCCTGATCTGCTATGATAGTCGTTTGAAGATATTACAGCCTTCTTACTTATTGCTCTTGCGATACGTCGGATCATCAAGAACAAGTCATGGACTACTTGCGCCATCTTTTCGTCCGAGGATCGGAAGCGGACCTCACAGCCAGCACAGCAGATGATGAAGTCTACCCTTTGTACAAATTGGACGACTCGAATGGGACTCGAAATCTCTTTCTGACCTGGGTCCTGCGATTTAATGACGTGCTCGACGCCCAAATGCTACACGACTCTCTCTCTAGACTGTTGGAAATAGGTGACTGGAGAAAGCTTGGGGGTCGGCTAAGACTCAACAATGTAGGGATCGAGTTTGCGTGGTGGAAATGACGTGTCCAACTGATTCTGTTGCTGCAGAAAGGAGAGCTAGAAATTCATGCTCCGAGGCCATTCACCCCCGCACGACCGGCCATCGCATTCGGCCACGATGAAAATCTTGGGTTCGGCATCGAGGAACACTCAGTAGCACAGCACCTGCCCAAACAAGCAGACGGCCCCTATACCGCGCCTTTATCCGTCGACTTTCGGCCTCTTATAGGGCCACCTGGTATCCCTACCACGATCAAGGAACTAATCAGCCAAGATGCGCCGCAACTGCGACTGCACATTACCTCTTTCAACGATGCGACGTTGGTGGCGCTCTCGTGGCCTCATACTTTAATGGACGCCATGGGCTATCAGGCTTTATTGAAAGCTTGGTCGCTCGTCCTACTCGGTCGAGAGACGGACGTACCAGCAGTTTGCGGGGCAAAGGAAGATGTCTTGCGGCAAACGTCGGTCCATGATAGTCGGGCCCAAGAAAAGCCGATTCTCGATTCCATGAGAGTCGGAGGTCTGGGCTGGGCTTCGCTCGTGTTCCGATACCTTCTGGACCGGTTAATGAATCCTGGACTGCAGAGTCGCGTGATATTTCTCCCCGCGGCAGTAGTCAACCGGTTGAAGACGGAAGCTCAAGAGGAAGTGTTCAAACACACCGAGACTGGCGGCCACAAGCCCCTCGTCAGCACGAGCGATGCGCTGGCAGCCTGGGCTATCCGTTCAGTGGCAATGTCGGAGCCGAGGTCACGGCCAATCACCGTCATGAGCGCCTTCAACGCTCGCTTCAGCCTGCCCAAGATGATCAACCCACGCGAGGTCCATGTCCAAAACATGTTTTTAGAAGCCTACACGCTCCTAAACCCACAGCAGGAATGGGATTCACTGGGACAGATCGCCCTGGCACATCGACGTCAATTAACCAAGCAGACTACCGAGGAGCAAACGCTAAGTCTGTTGCGATCAAAGTATCGGACTGGTGAAACAGGCAGAAACGGCATAGAGTTTTTTGGACCTCCAGACGCGCTACCAATCATCTTGAACGACTTGACCAAGGCCGATATTGTTCATGCGGTGGATTTTGCTGCGGCAGTGGTTCAGGATACCAGGCCAAGAGATAAGCCACCCGGTACCGCAGTCTACCACCACTTCCAGGTCATCAAGCGGAGCAGTCTCAAAATGCGGAATGTCTTTGTGGTGCTCGGCAAGGACCGTGACGATAACTACTGGCTTGTCGCATCCCTGGCGCCGAGGACATGGGCCGAGGTGGAGGAAGGATTTAACAAAATGCAATCAGGACACTAGGTAATGCAACAATCAACTGTTTACTAAAAATAAGCCATACTACCTTGCTTGGGGTAGGGCGTTTACTAAAGTTGAACGGTTTCTTATATTAGCTAGAGCGGTTCAGAGGCCCTAGGTATAGGCCTAGAGCGGGTAGTAGATAGTCCTCAATTCTGCTAGTATATTTGCCAAGCCTCGGTGACCTTGCGACGAGCAAGTTGGGCCGTTCCGACCGTCACCCCCGCCTGTCGGTCTACGCGGCTGCTAGCTTTGTTCGACGGGGGCATCCTTGGCCTACTCCTTCTCGGGGCTAGTCTTGGCGCCTTTGTTAGGATCCGAGGCGTCATCGGGCCCCTCAGTGCCTTTTCCGACCTGGGCATCGTCGTTCTCAGCCGCACCGGAAGTGTTAGGGCCCAGCAGGGCGTTTATCTTCTCTATGCATTCCTTTTGGGCCCCGTTCTGCTGGTGCAAGTCGTCATACTTGTTTACGAGATCACCGAGTCCGTTCTTCCCAGTGTCGTCTTTTCCTGTGTCGGTGCCTCCCGAGCCCTCGCGTATGCTCGCGTGCATCTTCTGCATTATTTCTTGTTGAAGACTCGTCTCCGCCTTCCGGAAACACTCGGTCGACTCTATAAGCTTCTTCTTGATATCATCGGTGCCCTCGATTTCACGACTGTTGGACTTGGCACCGCCCAGGCCGTCGTCCGCTTTTCCTTGTCTCTTGTGTAGAAAGAAGTTGGCTGTTAGTCCTCGGGCGACGTGGGACCCCGTGTCGGCTGCGCCGGTAGAGTCCACGGCGGCCGTGAAAGCAGTCGCGGCAACTACATGTCATATTGGGTAAGAATAGGGTCAAGCAGGAAAGGGGAAGGAAACGTTTATGCGGAGACGTACAGGCCAGGGTCACAGCAGCGATGCGGACCATTTTGAGTCTTGTATTTGGGGACAAGAGAGAGGGAGAGGGAGAGAGAGCGAGAAGGAGATGGAGATGAAATGAATAAAAGATGGCAGAAACAGCAAGGCTTGTCTAAATACCTAGTAGTCGGCGGGTCCAGGTTAGCGGATTTGCTCTTTAATTTTCAGGACGATATAGCTGGCTGCCGTCATGCGTTGCATCACTCGCGCTATATACATTATGTTTGTTATGCCTCGGGGAACGAGAGGTTCTTTCTTCCGGCCTGGATCCCTTGGCGCCAGTGCCCACTAGCGACGGCACCACCACCTTCGTTCCTGCATTGACGGGCCCCATGGGAACCGGTCTCTGGTACTCCATGCTATACGTTACTTGGTAGAAGATTCGGTGATTTATAAGGGCTACGCCTAGACCTACGCTGTATCGGCCCACCTTGGTAGTAAGAAGGTTATACCCTTAATCTATGCATAATTTAAAGCAGTGCTAGGCCCGCTCTATTTATACGAGTAGCCCTGGCCGGCACTATAGGCGCATCACCGGCTTCCCTGGCTGCGGCCATCCAGACGCGTCCAGTGTTGCGTCAGCCGAGAAGCGGAGCCAAGGGAAAAGTGGCCATGGCATGAATCGAGGTTTCTGTGCATTGGGTAGCTGGACTAGCACGAGTCGTACGGCACTGGGAGCTCTGCAGGCTGCTCCATGGCTGCTCTCTGTCGCCATTGGCTTCACTTTGTAAATATCGAGTGGTGGCTCGGGGTTTGCCCCCCGAAACGCAGGAATACGCATATAGATTGGGTAGCCTAATGCGGCGCTAATAGAAAAGGTCATGCGGATATCAGCACGACTCATTAGGCTTGTAGGGTTATAGCCTACACACTCGGTCCCTCTGCTGCGCAATCGCTTCCGCAACGCAGACTTACATGAGGAGTAGCTTGGATTGGAAGACTGCTTGGAGGAATTCACTATATATCGCGGCCGCTCTTGCACCCAGTTCCTCACAACTGACCCTTGATTCACACTCACTTGGCCATATGTTTATACAATGCGCAGTCTCTCATTCCTTCTTCTTGTCCTGGCAGGCCTGCTGTGCCTCGTCTCGAGGCCTGGCCTGGCATCCGTCGCTCCCTCGCCGCCAGACGGGCTCCAAGCGCGAGACAATCTTCCGTCCTGCTCCCCTCAACGCTACTGCAACGAACGGGAGCAGCGGCAGATGCAGGCATGGAGGCAGACCTGGACGCGATGGGGCCGCCATCTCATGAACCAGTGGTTCCAAGCGCTCCCCGTGTGGCTGCGCTCTTTCTGGAGTCGCGGACCTCAGGCCGATGCACAGCAACCAAACACGGAAACTCAGCAACAGCCGCCGCCGCTCAGAGAACTGCCGCAGTCGGCTCGGCTTCGAACCTATCACGTAGGGGATGTCATCCCGGGCGTCGGAGCCGTGAGGTCCAGGAGATACATTGCACTTATAGAGGTAATGATATACAATGCTTGAATGTGTTGGACGACAGCGAGCTGATGCGCGCGTGTGTGATGTAGCCCACGCCGCCGCAATACGAGCCGACGGAGCCGCCGCCCGAGTACTCGCCTCCGAGCAGCCAGCCGTCAGCGGAGCCGACGGCATCGCGGCCGGAAAGCCAGCCTCCCCGTAACCCGCCGAGCTACGACGAGCTGTTCGCGGCCCCGGTCGAGGAGCTCGGCCCGCCGCCGCCGTATGAGTGCGTTCCCGAGTACAGAGACGGCTCCAGCTACCAACACAGCAAGCGGGAGGTCAAGGGAAACAGCTCCGAGACGTGCGTGTGGCTCGACATGGGCGCGCCCAAGCCGAGGTACGAGCCGGTGCCGTGGATCCTGCCAAAGGACGAGAACCTGCAGCGCATCTTCTTCATCGAGGATCAGACTTTGAACGGCGGCAACTACGAGGCCACCAGTGATTGCATACAGGCCAAGTTTGCTGCTGGTCCTCCTCCTCCTCCTCAGGCTCTTAATGAAAACGGGGTGGCAACTGCCATTCAACCCCTGTTTGCGGCATGCGCTCGCGAGCGATTCAAAACTTGGAAAAGACTTCAAAAATGTCGCGAGGATAGACAGACTTGTCGGCCCAAGGTAGACCAAGACTTGACGTCCTGCTGCGCCGACTTGCTCAAGGCCGAACAAAAGCCAGGGGACAAGCAGGGCGGGCAAGAAAGGGACCTTGTCCGCTGCGCCCCCGGATTCGAAAACATTCTGGAGGCGGCAGGGCCACAGGACAAGCCCGAATCACAAGCAGGTAGGAACATGGAAGCCGTACATGGCGGCATCGGTGCTAATGTGGAGGCGCAGGAACCGATGATTGCTCCAGAGTAATCGGCGACTGGGGTGCCAAGCACGGGCTCAAGTGCGGCTACATCCCAGGCCGCGAACAGGAGCTGCAAGTCCGATGCTCCATCGACCCCAGCGACAAGGGGCACAAGTTCAATCAACTAAAGGTCACGGCCAAACTCAGCAACGACCACTTGTCTGGCACAAACTCGGACATTTCTCTCGGCGCCAGCAACACAACAGAAGACATCAAGCTCTTCGACGACGCCACCGCCGGGTCTGAGGCCACCAAAGATGTTCCCTTGCACAAGTTTTGGAACACCGACGAGGTGCCCCTAGGCTTGCTTACATCCGTCGCCTTTGACGTGCGTCAGAGGTCTATTGCCTCGAACCAATTCAAGCTCCACAGTGAGTTCAGACTCTCTCTGAGCGTCCTGCAGTTGC
The DNA here is from genome assembly GCA_027405785.1 of Ophiocordyceps robertsii. Classification (NCBI taxonomy): domain Eukaryota; kingdom Fungi; phylum Ascomycota; class Sordariomycetes; order Hypocreales; family Ophiocordycipitaceae; genus Ophiocordyceps; species Ophiocordyceps robertsii. The sequence continues at coordinate 13,011 of JAPEBW010001815.1, read as the reverse complement.
ACTAAAATCACAGGCTTGTATTTACAGCTCCGACTCGCCCATCCTGCCCTTTCCAACATGTCATTCGAATACACCGAAGACACCGCCTTGGATCAGTGGCTCGGCTCGTCCAAGTGGGAGAACCCGATATCGCTGCTACTGGACAGCCAGGAGACCTACCGACATCAATTCGAGCTCAAGCCCGGATCGTGGCACGCCGAGGTCATGGCGCACTGCCGCGACAAGAGCTCCAAGTCTGTCTCTTGCGCGCTGAAGCGCATGGCCGACGGCGGTGCGAGCGACGAGGACTGCAGCGCCATCATCCAAGAGGTATACCGCAAGCTTGACAACGGGCCTCCGGGTTCGGACAAGAAGGCTTCAGATGGTACGCTGCTCATGAGGCCGTTTGCCGTATCGAGGCTGACAAGTTGCAGAGAACAAAGCCCATCAGGAACTTCGCCGGAAACGTCAAGGTAAGGGCGAAATATCATGGAGCATCCCCAGGTTGCTAACCAAGTTTTCATTGTAGCACTTGACAACGACAAGAACAAGTGCGACGCCCTTCGCGGGCTCGTTCGTAAGAGAAAATCCTTTCTCCATACTCCTCCCTTGTCTAATAGCCGTTTTATAGCAAAACAGTCCCAGACAACGGTTTTCAAAACAAAGGGGATATGCACGTCAAGCTGGACGCACTTTTTCCATTGCGTCGTGAGGGAATTGATCAGGTTCGCCGAGTCTGGCCCACAAAGATAGGCAAAGCAGGCATGTAGAATAGGGAGTATGCCATCTACATGAAGCACAAGACGGTGCATGTTTCAACCCGGTCTAATTGGGCACGGTTATGGACCACGCCACGTTGGCCAAGCCGGCCCGGGTGGCGGCGGTATCGCTCCTCACAAGCTTGACGAGGATGCCCCGGGGCTGGTATCCGAACTCGGTGTAGGCGGGCGACGTGTACCAGGCATCGCGCGGGTCATGCTTGACCTCGGTCTGGCCGCCGGCCTTGCCGCAGCCCAGCAGCGAGTCGGCCCGGTCCGTGGCCGAGGCGTAGTCGCCGCCGTCAATGGTGTCGGCCACGTCCGAGAGGAGGACCGACGACGGGGTCCGGGGATTCAGGTGCTTGAACAGGACCAGCACCGACGCCGTGTGCGTCATCTTGACCTTCCAGACGACGCACTCGCCGTCCGTCGCCGGCATCACCACCTGCATCCGATGGCCGCTGTTCTTGAAGGAGGCGATGGCGGCGCGGCGGAAGTCGTGCGCTATGTCCTCGATGTCCCACGTGTCCAGATCCTCGCCCATCCCGTTGTTGGCTGCGTAGCACATCTTGCCTCCATGCTCGTTGCAGGTCTGGCTGCTGATGTTGGGAAAGGCGGACACGACGAGGCTGCCGGCAAGGAGGAGGCTGAGTTGGAGCTGGGACCACATGCCGCCGGCTTTGGGACCAAGACAACGAGACTGACGAGCAGACAAGGGCCGTGTTGCGGGACTCCTTATGCTGCCCATCAGAGCTCTGTATATTGCCCCGCGTCGCTGTCTCATGAATCATCACATGCTCTGTTCGTGTGTAGGAATCATACAAGCCCTGGTCCATTTCCAACTGCTGTCCCGGATTTGACTTTGCGGGGAGCCAAGAAGCCCAAGGAAAATCACGCCCGGGCCAGGGATGCATGCAAAGGCACCGCGTATCAAACTATAGGTTCGTTGGAGCGCAAATACGAGTGCGACCGATTGGGGCCGCCACGCCGGACTCGACGTCGCGCCCCAACTCAATTCTCTCGTATAGCGCTTGTATCATCTTCACCAAGGAGGGACCAAGTGTGTTGCCAAGGAACCTCAGCCGCCGGGGACAATGGCAGCCGCCACGTTTAAACATGCTGACGTGGGCCCAAGCTCTACTTTGGCGAGCAGCACTCTCCAGGCGGCCATTCCCTAAACGGGCATGGGGTCATGGTGGTTGAAATGAGCCAAGACAGGGGGTTGGGGGCTGTCGAACTCTGTATTTTTCGTGGAGCCGGTATTGAAAATCGATACATTCATCATCCCTGCACATCATCACCCATCGCCGGCATTGTCCACGCCTTGCTCGGCACTCCTAGCCTCGGAGCCAGACGCCGACCAAGGCACTGCAAAGTCCTTGCTCTGTTCTGGACAGCGCTGTGGACCCTGCCGTTGGGAGACGGACTATTTCCGTCCCCCTGACTCGTTCTTTGCTGGCACGCAACAGGAATCGCTCGACGGATCCTATATAACGCCATTGTTATAAGTCTAGCGGGAAAGGGCATGACGTCTCACCTATGACTTCCCGCGGTATATACTGTGACAACACCATGATGATCCAACTCGCCATGCCAACAGCCAACCTCTCGTGACTCCCAAGGACTCATCACCGTGCGTAACTCAACGCCGGCCCGACTGCCCGTCGTCATAATTCGCAAGAAATTACTCCCAACTCGTCCGCCGTAAAGACTCGAAACCCACCCCTAGTACGTCAACGGCTCGGGCCAGGACGAGATGAATCTTGGAAATCCCCATGGACCATCTGCGTTCTCCTCGGCCGCCTACCCATGCCGGCACAAAACTCAATTTCCATCCCCATAAACGGCGAGGAATGATGCCCGCCGGTCCTTGGCGCCCTGGATTCATGTGGGCTCCTATAGCGCTCAGCGCGCCGTATAATGCATCGTCTCGTCCCGACTTCTTTCATCCACTCTCCCTTTTCCTCCTTTGCTCGCTCTTCAGCCATCGTCGACTGCTTCCCTCGGTTCACGTCACTCGTTTTGCCCTTTCCCGTCTTTCCTTATCGTCGTTTGTTGCACTCGCTTCGTCGCAAGCACACCCACTCCTTTCCAGCTCCCACCAAGTATCCCCTTGCATAACAAGAGCCTCGACTCGCCCCAACTCTTCACCGTCATGTCCTTTCTCAGGGCATCGGTGGCGGTCCTCGCCGTCATGCAGGCCGTCGTCGGCCTTGCATCGCCGGCGCAGCCAGCTGGCGCTCTCGAGAAGCGCTCGGGCGGCCGCGTCAACATGGTCTACTGGCCACACTGGTACGACCGTCTCGTCTCAGTCGTTTATGCGTCTGCTGATCCGGCGTGAAATCTAGGGCCACCAAGACGCTGTCCGACGTCGACGCCAACGACATCTCCCACATCATGTACGCCTTCGGCCAAGTCCTCGACAATGGCACCGTGTAAGTCCACCATGCCCAGCCGGTCCGGGGAGCAGAAACTCATGCTTTGTACAGCAAGCTACGAGATCCCAACGCCGACGTTGGCCCTGACCCTCAGGGTATGTCTGCTCACGACACTTCCGACCCTGCATCTTCTAACTCGGCCTACAGCCAAAGACGTGGGCGGCAAGTGGGAGCAGCTCTTCCGCTTCAAGCAGGATAACCCTCACGTCAAGACCATCCTCTCCATCGGAGGATGGCCTGCTCAAGGCGAGGAGACGTGGTTCGCCCTTGCCGCCAGCACCGCCGATAACCGCGAGCGGTTTGTCAAGACGGCCACTCAGCTCATGCTTGACGGCGGCTTCGACGGCCTCGACATTGACTGGGAGTACCCGAAGAGCAAAACGGAGGGCAAGGACCACGCAGAGCTTCTCAAGGGCATTCGGCAGAAGTTCGATGAGCTCAAGGACTCGTACAACTACCGCTTTCTGCTCACCCTGGCAACCTCGGCCAACCCCTACTGGCACGATCACCTCTCCTTTGCTTCCCTCATCCCCGTCCTCGACTACTGGTACGTCATGGCGTATGACTACACGGGTGGATGGGCAAAGACTCTGCAACACAATGCCAACCTCTACCCGAGCCAAGACAACCCCGCAGGCACCGACTTCAGCACCGACAAAGGCATCGAATCGCTCACCAAAAGGAAGAAAATCCCCGCCAGTAAACTGGTCCTTGGCCTCCCGTCCTACGCTCAAGTCTTTCGCAACCTGGCGCAGCCGGGAGACAAGATGGAGCCCAGCAACTTCATCGAGCCCAGATCGCTCAAGGCCATCAACTTTGACGACTGGGTCATCACATGCGACAAGAAAGCCGCAGCCTGCATTGGCCGTAACAGCGCGACCAATGAGCTCGCCAGCTTTGACACCGCCGAGACTGTTCGAACAAAGGCAGCGTACGTTGTTGAAAAGGGCCTTGCGGGCACCTTTACCTGGGATCTCAACCATGACCTGCCCGGCAAGAGAGCGCTGTATGTCGCCGCCGCCCAGGCTCTCGGCCAGCTTGATCGAAGCCTTGGCCTGCAGGAGTACCCGGACTCGCGGTACGCCAACATCAGGGGCCAGGCCAAGCCCAGGGCCACGTCGGCCGCGTCCACTTCCAAGGTCTCGTCCACCTCGACGCAGACGACCATGTCCACGGCTCCGGACTCGACTTCGGCTGGCGTCTCGACCACGAGCAGCTCCGCCGTCGTCGGCGCGAGCAAGCAATGGGGCAACAAGACCATGCCTGCGCGCTCGTCGTCGTCGCCCGTTTCGACCACCTCGCTCATGGCCTCTTCGGCTTCGGACAAGACTGGCTCGTCCTCGTCCTCGTCCGGCACCCAGTCGAGCCACGCCGCCACGTCGAGCCACGCTGCCACGTCGAGTCACGCCGCCATGTCGAGTCAGGCTGCCACTTCGAGCCATGCTGCCACGTCGAGGAGCCACGATGCCACGTCGAGCCGTGCTGCCACCTCGGGCCACGCTGCCACCTCGGGCCACGCTGCCACCTCGGGCCACGCTGCCACCCCGGGCCACGCTGCCACCCCGGGCCACGCCGTCACTCACAATCTTCCGGATTACATGATCCCGGCCATCAACGCCGATGGCATGGTCACAAAGACCGTCTTCGCCGTCGTCGTCAAGGAAATCACCGTCGCGTGCCTCGACAAGGTTGCCTGCGCTGGGCCCTCGGCCGTCGCCCTCACCGAGTTCGCCTTTGCCACCGTCTGCCCCATTGACGCTCGCCTGGCGGCCCCGACCGTCAGCGTGGCTCCGGACGCCGGTGCCGAGCCTATCCAGGTTACCGTGTCTGGCCGCGTCGTCTTCATGTGCGTGACGGGTCTCGGCTGCCACCCCACTGACGCTCGTCCTACTTCCAGCCCGGGCAGCGCCGGTTCTCCCGCCGGCAAGGTCCGGTCCGGCGGTTCCGATGGACAAGTCTCTGGTGGCCCCAACGGACGACTTTCCAGTGGCTCCAACGGACAAGTCTCCGGTGGCTCCAACGGGCGAACCCCCATCGGCCCCAGTGGACAATCGTCCAACAAGCCCGCCGTGCCCGCCGCGCCCGCCCAGGTCGATATCCAGGCCAAGGTCGAGGCCCAGGCCAAGGTCAACGTCCAGTTTGGCCCGAGCGGTGGCGGCCAAGACGGCGAGCGCCACCACCAGAAGCAGCCTGGCTCGCAGCCTCCCAAGGGCGGCTCGGCCTCCGGTGCTGGGCGCCTCCCCGGCACCAAGCCGACCCCCAGCTGCATCCCGAGACCCGCCCACCTCGCGTCGGCCCAGGCCAACTCTGAAGCCAACCGCCGCGTCTCGGCCCAGGCCAACTCCGAGGCGGCCCCCCAGCGCGTCTCGCCCCAGTCCGGCCCCGAAGCCGCTCAGCACGTCTCGACCCAGTCCGGCTCGGAAGCTGGTCACGGCGCTCCGGCCGAGTCCAGCGCCGATTCCAACGGCCCCGTTCCGGCCCAGGACAAAGCCGGCGCTGGAGCCAACCAGGCCGCCCCCCAGCGCGTCTCTCCCCAGTCCAACCCTGAAACCGCCAACCGCGCCTCCACCCAGTCCAGCCCCGTCGCCCACGCCGGCGCCGCAGCCGTGCCGCAACCCCCCAGCGGCGCAAATGCCGCCGCCGCCCAGCGCGTCGCTTCGGCCGCCGCTTCCACCGGCGCCTTCCCCGTCTCCGCACAGGCCAAGGCCGACGGCCAGGCCAAGGCTGTCCTGACGGCCGGGGCCGCACAGACCTTTGTCAGCGCCGGGGCTGCATTCGCCGCCTTTGCCATGCACCTTTGAGAGTCGTTTCATGCTTTTCCCTGTCTCCGTCCCATTGTCTTGTCAGTTGTTGTCAGTGCACTTGAGCTCGGAATCGTGTGATTTTGATACCCTATGCCAACGGCTCGATCGGGCAACTCTATCTTCTGTACCGGTTAGACCAATCACCACGTATATGCAGGCTCATCGGACCAGGGGCATGTATGACGCATGAGGGTTCGTGACGATTCTGCTTCGAACTTGAGACCTAATGTCATACAGACATTAGAGACCTTTATCCAATAACATGTCTTGTTTTACATGTAGGCCCTCGATTGTTGCCATCGACAGAAACAGGACTGTAGACGTTTGGGTGCAGAAGCAAGAAAGACGGTTCCTCGTGGTGGTGAGAAGAGCCTCGTCGCAGGCGGTGCAGATGCTCGTCCGTCAGCAACAAGAAGACGTCTCCCCGCTGGCTGACGGCGAGCTGTCTCAGCTGCAGGGCGAGGCCGCCTCTGCCTGGGCAGGCCGGGGCAAAATGAGGACAACGAGTCCGTCCCCTGCGAACCCAACGTAGTCTCAAGCAACTCAACTTTGCAGGCTACGGGGGTTCGGACCGTAGCAAAGGTGATGCGCAGAACGTTTCGAGAACGGCTCCCCGTCAGCCACTCAAGAGCCGTGAGCGGCCCTCCATGGCCAGGGAATCACGCTCATGCTCGACAGGGCGACGACGACCCTGCTCCTCGACAAACCCCGCACTCGTGTGGGCAGCTCACATTATCTGCACGAGCGTCGACTCGTCAGCCGCAACAAACCACCCCACCGTCGCACCGCTTGTCTTCGGAAGCTCCAGTCGCCGCTAGCAGATTGATCGGAAATGGAGTCGCCTCGTCAAGATGGGCGATCCGGTTTTGCTCAACCCTGAGTTGGCCAAGGCTAGTAAACTGCAGAATGCCATCGACGCGCCTGGCTCCGAGGCTCGCCGATGGCTCGCACACGCTCCACTTGGAACTCTGACAGTTAATTACGTTCCCCGGTACCCATGCTTCTCCTGCGATGACGGGACGGGTCGTGGCGTCCTCAAACGCCCTGCTTCACCACCTCGCACCCGGTTGCCGATCGTTCCGGTGCCCGGCGGCATGGGCGCGCCCCGAGCGATGGCCGAGCACTCGTGGAAGTGTCAGCCGAGCCGCGAGCCGGGTCATCATCAGCTTCTCTCCAGGGTCCGCGGTCGGGCACCGAGCAAGCAAACATTCTCTTGCCTTGGCATGGCGTGACGAAGCCTGCCGCTTGGCTACATTCACGAACTGCAATGCCTGATCCTGTTGAGCTGATGAGTGAGAATGAGAACCATGTACATAGGTTTGCCTCTCCTACAGGGACGGGCGACATATTTGGACTCCTGGTTCGCAAGCACTGATTGGCCACCTTCTTTTCCCTCTCGGGACAGGGATTCGGCAAGGGCCCTGATGGAAGCTTGCGACCGTGAGGGCGTCAAGGTTACACAACGTCTTGATGTGGTCTCTGCAGCCATTGACGCGCAATGATGGTGGACCAGGCCAAGGTTCGACCACCTCTTCGGTGTCAGCAAGTTATTGAATGCCCGAGCAGGGTGCGACGCCAAGCGAGCCGACTCACGGTCGATGCTGCGGCTGGAGTTGTTCTCAGCGGTGACCGAGGTCGACCATGACACAGCCAATCAACGGGCCCTGAAGGCGGGAACCCCAGCCGTCGTCTCTGACGTATGTATGTCGGGCAGGGAGTCCTGGGCCGCCCTGAGCTAGCGAGGGGCTAAATTATGTTCCTGACTGTTGGTAAGAGAGCTGAAGTGAGTGAGAAGTCGGAGAGGAAAAGGGCCGGCTCGCTCCAGACCCTGCTGAGCATTTTGGAATGTCTGGCGCCGCTGGGGACCATGTGTCTTAAAAGGAGTCGACGTCCTCCCACTCACTCATTCCCTCCTCTCCTTCTCTTGGTCTGCAACGAAAGGCCAGCCCGAGACAGACATACAACGAACTGTCGCGTCCTCTCAGCCAAGCAGAGTGTTGACAATCGAGCACGACTCTTGCCCTCTTGATCTACACAATGCACTTCCTCGCCACGACACTCTTGTCGGCTCTCGTCGGGTAAGGGTGCTGGAATCGAGTTCCCTCCGCTCGCCCCTAGGCGGTGCTCGTTGCTGACGCCAAGGTCTGGGCAGACGCGTCTCGCTGGCGCAGGCAGCGGAGGACAGGGACAAGGCGGCGTGCCCGACCGTCACGTCGACGGCCACGGTGTGCTCGACGTGCGCCGTCAAAGAGTGCCTGGCATACGAGACGATTTCAGGGCGCGACAACTGCCCATGGCCGGTGGCAACGGCGACGACGGCCTACCCGTGTCACGAGAAGCGATGCCCCGGCGGTTGCGCGACGACGTCGTACGTGACGGTGCCGCCGACGAAGCGGGCGAACGCATGCCCAACCGTGACGTCGACGAGCGCGTGTTCGACGTGCATCCGGGCCCTTTGCGTGAGCGTGTCGACGCTCAGCTGCCGACGAGGATGCGCGACGCCGGTGCCGACGGTTTACAACGAGTTCAAATGCGGTGGGCGGTGCCCGGGGGGTTGCGGCACGTTTTACGAGCTTGAGGGCTGCGGGGGAAAGGCCAAGCCGACGGCGTAGACGCGTCGCTTGCGTTGTCGAGGGGTGCAAGGGGGCGCGAAGCGAGGGTCTGGCGGCCAAGTCTGGCGGCCAAGTCTGGCTGCCGAGGGTCTGGCGGCCAATGCTCTGAAAGCTAATGCTCTGACGGCCGATGCTCTCTGCATGTAACTGGGCCAATGGCATTCCGTGTCCGTCTCGAGGCCGGTCTGTCCGTGGTGATTGTCCAATTGTGCCTTTCTTTGTCGAGGAGCCGGGTGACGAACCATGAGCAGTCAAGAGTTGTTGAGAGAAGACCTCGTTACAGACGTGATGGCTGACGTCACCCACGAGCAGCATTACAAGTCTGTTGGCCCTAGAATACAGTACCTAGGTACATACTCGAGCCTGGCGTCGGGCCTGTGGGAGAGCCGATCAAGGTCCTCTCAACTGCCCCCTCAGGCCCCTGGGACCGCTGAGGGAGGAGGCTCGGGCCCCTCTGGCCCTTCAGGTGGCCCGTTGGCTCCTCGTCCTACTGGCACCGCCCCCACCAGGCCTCTGACGGTAATTATGGTAAAAATGGGGTTCCCAACCAGCCCCAGCAACAGCCAAGCCAGTCCCACACTTGTACCGCTGGTGGTTAGCGACGACGCCGACGATGCTCTCTCATATCTCCTTGGCTCTTGCATTGCAGCATATCGTCCCGTCTGCCGCCCGCACATGCACGCGCACGCCAGCCTGCGCTCCTCCCCCAAGGCGGCCAGCGAGTCAGGCCCGACGAGCGGGACCAGACGACGACGACGACGACGACGACGACACGACCATGACGGCCGCGCTTCGACCCCCTTTTCCTCTCTTGGCCCGGGCAGACGGCACGGCACGTGAGGCAAGGAATCTGTGCGCGCGGGCGCCGTCGAGAATGTGGCGCTGCCCAACAACCGTCGTCGTGTCTCGTCGTGGTCGGGCTCCCACGCTGCGACACCTTTTGACGCCCTGGCCCCTCGAGCTGGCCTTTGGCTCTTTAGCAAAGGAATAAGAACGAGTACAAGAGAGAGAAAGCGGCCGAACAATGCGTCAAACTCGGACGACGGGCAAAACAAGACGAACCCTGCCTGCTGCATGAAAAAGAAAAAAAGATGCTACAGTGAACACAGCACCCCGGGCCTAAAAGAGCACAGCACCCCGGGCGTCGCTGGTAGGCCCCTCCTAGCCCCCCGTAACAAAGCCGCGGGGCACAGCCTCAACCCTGCTGACGTCTCTTGTTTTCCTCGCCATGCTGTCCACCATGTCCTCCACCCATCCTCTCTTCTGCCATGCCTTTTTTCCTCTCCTGTCTTCTCTTCCTCTTCCCCTTTCTTGACCGCGACACGCAAAGCGCGCCCCCGTCCCTCGGGTCCAAAGCAGCGCCAAAGTCCTGCTGCCCACCGCCAAAGCCATCACTACTTCTACCCATGGCCGGGCTGTGTCTCTCATCTCCTCCTCTCCCATCCTCTCCCTTCACTTGACTCGCCTTCTCCACCCGCCTCGCTCGAGCCCGAACCTCGTCCATTCCGGCCAAAACCCCTTCGTTAGTGGCACACTGACGTCGCCTCTGCATACGCCCTGCCTCGGCACACCCATATCTCGGGGCGAGCGCCCTCCCCGGTCGCCTCTTGATCCCCGTCTCCTCCGGCCGCGAGGCACCGCCGTCTTCGCCCCGCTTGCTCGCTTCCGACAATGCCCACCGTGCCAGGCCTCGCCGCATCCCGCCCCCAAGCCGTCGAGGCGCAGTCGCTCGACTCTCTCAATACCCTGGCCGGGAACCCGCCTCAGTATCCCGAGAGGCCCAACGACAAGGAGACCGGCCCGCTCGTGCTCTACATCTCTCGCGTCCCGGGCAAGCGAGGTCCGTCGCCACGCGCCCCTCCCTTTTCCTACCCTGACTTGAAGCTGACTCGCTGTAGACGTCATCCTCTCGCCCTTCAAGCCTCAGGCCAGAAACGTCACAAGGACAGACATTAGCAACTGTCTCTACTATGTTATCCTCGGGGACCCTTCCTCCGATGTCGAGGCCCAACTGGCAGACGGCGCCGAGCCGCGGAGTTCGAGCGAAGACGCCCCTTCCCTCTACACCATCCCTCGAAAGCCTCTACCAGACTCGGCCCGGCCCCTGACCCCCGAAAGCCTACCAAGCGCAAATCGCCTGCGGCCACCATCAGACCTGCCCGACAAGCATCATCAAGGCGCCGCCGCACCCCATGGCTCGCGGGAAGAGGCCTCTCCCTCCCCCAACTCCCTCAACGATTCTGGCCTGGGGCTCGGCGCCGACCTGGCCGACGCGCCCCGTCGTCCCTCGTCCGGGCTCCAGACTGGCATGCCAGTCCGCAAACCCGTCGCGTCCCAGCTTGGGGCGTCGGCCACCACCCAGCCTGTGCCAGTGCTGGCCTTGGATATTCCTACGCCTGACAATGACGCTCTACGCGCGCAGCCGGGGCATACCGGGGACCGCACAGCTGAGCGCATTGCTGCACATCCCCCCGCGCCCCACAGCCGAAAGTCATCTATGGCTGGCACCCCGTTCACCCTGACCCTAGTCCGCCGCAACCCAGTCCAGGACGTCCAGTTCAACGTGGCCCGAATCTCTTCGCGACAATTCGATTCCCCCTCGGCCGCAAACGAATCTACCGACCCGCCCACGACTGCAGCCACGCCGGCCAGCCCGCCCATCGATGTCGAGATCGAAACATCAGGGTATGCCAGGTTCCGCCGTCGGCACGTCAAGCCGAACGCCGGAGTGGGCATCGAGGCGGCGCTGGCTGCGGCGGTGGAGGAAGTTGACCAGCCACGCTGCGACATTGGCGTCTTTTCGAGACGGGTGGCCATGGAATACTCGAAGAGCTACACGAAAAGCTTGACGGCCAACATCAGGGGGACGCTCGGGCGTCTGGAGCGGGCGGGGCGGGCGAGGATCAGCCAAGGGCGCAACGGCAGCATCACCTCCATTGACTCGGCCATGTTCTCGGCCCCGTCCGGGTCGGAAGAAGAGGGCGTCACGAAGCCGCGAGGATACACGTTTCAGAGCCCCTGGGGCGGCAAATGCGACTTCCGGACGGGCGTCAGCGGGCGGACCGTAAGGTGTGAGCACACGCTGCGGGATGCTGGGCCGGCCGCCTACAACCCCCTGGTGGCGGAGCAGGGTCTCGGCGTGGCCAAAAAGGGCACCGTGACGGTCAGCGAGCTGCGCTTCAGCTTGCCCACGTCGGAGCTGCTCGGCGAGCAGGCCAAGAGCGCAAAGGACCAGTGGCGCGGCAACTTTGACAAGCTGCTGCGCCCGGGCCACGAGCACCAGGACGGCGACGCGTCGCCCGTTGAGGTCCATGTCGGCACCGAGCGCGCGGGTGGCGGCGCCCGCGGCAGAAACGCCAAGCTGGGCAAGCTTATTGTCTACGCGGACGGGCTCAAGATGCTCGACCTATTGGTGGCGGCAAATATGGGCGTCTGGTGGGGGGCTTGGGAGCGTACTTTTTGACGTCTCTTTGCTCTACGGTTCCACGTTGAGCGGTTTTTGTCCTTTTCGTTTCCTTGACCATTTACCCCGGGGGGGCATCAAAACGCCGATATCCAGGTCGCGAGCCGGTCGAGGCTCGGGCCACGAAGCCAGTTACGCAGCGTTGTGTAGAAAATGACCAAGAATTTAGAGTTGACACGCGAGCTACTCGTCTAGTGACGCTACGCCTCTTGATGATGTCTTGCCGAGTCGTAACTTGTTGTAACTTGTTCAGTGGGTGTGGAGGCCGTGGTCCGGCTGATGCATTGGTTGAAAATGTCTGCATTAGGCGGCGTCGCGGCACAAGATGAAGACTGGCCCGAGACTCAAGCACGTCGTCAGCCTCGAGTCCTTGGCGTGTTTGGTGAAGCGACTCCCTCGAGTTTCAACCAAGACGATGACTACCAACCAATCAAACAGGATGGAAAAGCTGTTTCCTGACTAAAAGGAAATGCGGCCGTCCCCGCTAACAATGTTGGTAATGTCTCGCTGCACCTTTTCAAACTTGGTGAAGCGGCAGGATTCGCTCTCGAGGTGGTTAAGAATGCCGGCGAGGGACTTGAAGTCGAGGCGGCACGAGGGGTTGGGGCAGTGGTAGAGCTCCTGCTTGTCTGGGCGGGCCACGCGTGTAAGCAGTCAAGGAGGGCAGATGGCTCCTGCAAGGAGCAAGGGGAAGTCGAGGCTCACGGGGGGACGAGAGGAGGTGCCGGTGCAGGGCGACGAGGGTGGCAAAGTCGCGGTTGCAGCACTCGTAGCCCGAGGCGGCACCCTCCGGGAGGTTCTTGGAGACGATGCCCTGGGGGTCTTTTGAGCGGACGAGGCGGTACAGGCCGTTGCGGCCGGGGGCCGTGACGCTGCGGCAAGCAGCCGCCTCGAGATGATGGGTCAGGCCCGTGGCGGTGGTGAAGGGGTGAAGGGGTGAAGGGGTGAAGGGGTGAA
>JAPEBW010001814.1:0-18564 GCA_027405785.1 Ophiocordyceps robertsii | reverse complement strand
GCTTGTTCCAGATGGTCCCGCCAACTCCATCGATTCGTTCGGATCCGTCACGTGCGCCGCGTCCCAGACAAGCTACAACATGGTGCAACGACCCGTCTGCCTCTTCTGCCTCTCTCTCCCCCTACCCTGTACCAACCGTCAGTCCCTCAAGCCTCGACACCCCAGTACCGCAGAGCGCCGCTGCACCCGTGCGGTACGAGGAGAATCGAATGGCGTGCATCATCTCATCTCACAGCTGGCAGCGCCATTCAGCTGCTGTCCGGCCCGGCTTGGCCATCTCCGACCACGTACATACACATATGCATGGTCTGTAGATATGGCAGATGCATCAGCGCAACTGGAGTCGCCCAATCGTGGACCGCGGGTACATGGGAGCCGAGAGCCAAGCCACACGAGCACTGCGCTTATCCCACCCCAGAGTTGCTTCGCGATGCTACCGGCCACCACTTGACGCCCTGCAAAGCGCCCTACCAGGAGTAAAGCGGGCGAATATTGATTGAGATGAGTCAAGGCGTCTATCGAGGGCTTGACAGCTTGACAGGGGAAGTCGATTGATGCCATGTGCAGTATGTATGTTCTCTCCCGCCGGATAGACAGGTTTGCGCGTCGGGTGGGTGAAACGTCGCCTCTAGCCATCTGCAGAACAGCATCGTGTTAACCTTTGACTCCTCGGCCGAGTCTGCCATGGGGATTCTCCAGCCCGCGCCCGTGGCTCAGCGGATGCTGCCGCCGCCCGGCCCGCGCTCCGCCTCCGGGCTCCGGGGCTACAGGCGGGGCTTGGAAGATAGGTGGGCGCTGAAGCGCCCTGAGCCCTGGAAGATGCGCTCCGCCTGCTACCTATGTATGTACCTATTGCCCCCCAAGCGCTTCCAACATGGAGTGTGGCGAATACATCCAGCGACATCTGCGTCCTGTATCCGTGTGGTGTGTGCCCGAGTCCGCCTCGAGGAGTACGTATGTACATGCAGGCTGTGGCGTGGGGTTAGCAAACCCTAGCTCGCACACCTCGGAGGCAAACGGGCCTCAAACGACAGGTTCGTGGGCTTTCTCACTTTCCTAAAGCGGAAGGTTGAACATGTTCTCTCGACACACAAGGTACCAAGTACATACATTACTCGACTCCTCTCTTCTCCGCCCTCCGCTACCATCTCCTCTGCTCCAAACGGCGAATCGTCTATCGTCATCGTCGTCGTCGTCGTCGGAGGCCTGTTTCAACGTCGAGGCGGAGCTGCGCAGACGGCATGGGCATCTCCGTCAACACCAACCTCGCTCACGCACATGCACTGCCTGCCCTGCGAAGCGCGGGTGCGGGTCATCCCATGGCACTCGCCAGTGACGACTGCATGGATGACGGGCCATGGCTGCCACCGTCTGCCTGCCCGTCTGCCTGCCCGTCTGCCACACCTGCGATCTGGGCCCGCCGTGGACCCATGCCGCCGCTTGTCCCCGGGCGCGAACAAGCCTCCCCGCAAGCGCCATCAGCTAATCGCCCTCTCTCGCCCTCTGGCCTTCTGAAGACCGACCGAGGTGGCGGCCATGTATGTACTGTACGGCGGTACCGGCTCGGAGCACACCTCGGACCCCCATTCAGCTGTCGACTCGGTTGTCACGAGCACGCATCTCTCTCTTATCTCCTCGACGAGCCCGTCTGGCGGCAGGCATTCAAAGATCGAGACCTTGCCATGCGTGGCGCAGAGGCTGGCCACGAGCTCACGGGGAAACGAGACGAGAAAATCTCGATACGGCTTCCCCGATCCTCGACACAGTCAACATGGTACCGCAAACCAACCCATCGCCGCACCTTCGGCCTGGGCGTCTCGGAGCAAGGGTCCCCGGTACCCACGGGGTGTGGGACACCAAGCGAAAAACGTGGGCGGAGACCAGGGTCCGTCTTCCATCACCACTCCACGCACCCCCCGGAGGGCTCCAGAGTACATGCCTCATGCCCCTTGCTCCCGGTTCAGTCTGTTTTGCCTCCCCTCGGCTGTCGAAAGCCGGGCTGAAGCTGACTTGACTCGACTCTACTGGCTGCTGCGTGTCGTATAATATCCTTGTCCGTCTTCCTCCTGCCTCTTGCCTTCCCGGCAGCCAGGTATCCGCGCCCTCGTCGGTCTTTCCCACTCCCCGTTCACTTCGCCCCTTTGCGAGCCTCGGCCTTTGCTTGAGAATCCTCTGCTCGGTCGAATCCGTTGCCCTTGTCCTTTGTTCCAACCTGGGGGGGGGGGTGGGGTCCAAAAGGGTTCCGTGGCGTCCTCGGCGTTGGCAAACCGCAATCTCTGTCCGTGGCTCAGGGCTGGACCTCGACCCTCACGCGCTTTGCACACCCCTGCTCCTTTTCGGCCTCGAGGCCTTGGGAGAGGCCGAGTGGTGGCCACTCATCTCGCCTTGTAAGCCCAGCCTGGCACTACTCTGTACTCGTCCTTACATCTGCTCTCTGCCTCACCTCGTCTGGCCTGCCTTCATGTGCCAGTCTCCTGCTTTCCCTCACTTTCGTTCATATTCGTTGCATCCGTTGCTAAGACGCTGAGCTAGAGTTCAAGCATCTCCTTGGCTGCTATCCCCAGCCCGCTTGTATTGCTCTTCTTGGGTTTCGCCCGGCTTCAGTCACCACCCGGGATCCGCTCTCACTTCCCAAGGTTTCCTTCCTTGGATATCACATCCGCTTGGGTTCCCTCGCTGCTCGTCCTTCTTTGTGCTACCCGAGAGGCCCGAGACGAACCGACACCCCGTTCTAGGTTCTTGCTAAAAACAGTAGCTTGCACCGCAGGCCACTGTATGTCTCAAGCTCGTGCCTCGTGAGCTGGCATAGACAGGCTTGAAGCTGACGAGTGCACGCCATAGCAGTGCGTCGCACTATCTTCTCCCAGAGGAAGCTTCCTTGGCTTATTCAAGCCCGGGTCCGCCGGGCCTCAGAGCCCTCTTCCTGGGTCTGAGAGGGCACCACCGACTTAAGCCAGCTTCCAGAGGGCCGTTGACTTCTCAATCTTCATTCAACTATGGGTTTTGGCGACTACTTCAAGGCCGGCAAGGCTGAGCCTCCTCCGCCGGCCGAGGATGCACCCTCCAACGCCCAGCACTACGGGCCCTCGGCCGGGTCGGAGAAGCAGCCTGACTCGGCCCAGAACGGCAACGACATGGAGCTCTTGCCCCCAACCCCTCGGTTTCATTCCCGACCGCAGTCGAGCTCTGGACGGTCGACGCCGTCAACGCATAGCTCAATGTTTCTCGACGACATCAAGCATGAGGTCATGGTCAACTACCTGTACCAGCAGCAATGCTCGCAGCTATGGGTGAGCGATGGGTCCGGCGAGGTTGAGGGCGTGCTCCTGCGCAAGGCGCGTGGCCACTATATGGCATGCCCGTCCCAACTAGGCAGCTCCCCGTTTGCCATAGCATGCGCCGCCATGAACCTCCAGGTGAGCCCATCTCCCCTCTTTGCTTTCAACTGCCGCGTGGATCGTTACTGATCTGCTTGAGCCCCTAGTGTGCCATGACTGTAAACTCTCGGGTCATCAAGACTTTCCTGCAATGGTCTCCCGATGCCGTTGACGTGCCCCTGATGAACGGTCTGCGCGTCCAGATACTGCCCACCCTCGAGGACCTACCGCGAGCGCGAAAGCATCAGTTCGCCGCCTTTGTTGCCTCCGAGGGGCTCCTCATTGTCTGGGACGATGACCCCCTGAACCTGGTGCAGCGCGCCAAGGCGATTGAGTCGGAGCTCATGGAGTTGGTGTGGAAGGCAGGCAACAGCGACGACGATGAGGACGAGAAGCGCGGCGGCGCCCTCGCAGAAGTCGAGATTGACGAGGAGAGCGGCGAGATCAAGCCGGAGAAGCGACCCGTCCATCTGCAAAACACGGTTTTGGTCTCGTTGACCATGGTCCTCATCGTCGTGTCGCTTGGCGCTGCTTGGAGGCAATTGGCCATCGAAGTGTCTGTCGACGGCAGCTACATGCGCCTGGCTCTGGTCGCGCTTTGCCCTGTCCAAGTCTTCTTCACCCTCTTCTTCGCCCAGGTCATCGTCGGCTGCCTGGCTCAAATCTTCGGCCCCGTCCGCCAGCTCACCATCAACTCCAAGTTCTTTTCGGCCCGCCCGCCGCCGCGGCTGCAGACCCCCGTCCTGCCTCATGTCACGATCCAGTGCCCCGTGTACAAGGAGGGCCTGCAGGGCGTCATTATCCCCACCGTCAAGTCCATCAAGCAGGCCATGTCCACCTACGAGCTTCAAGGCGGCTCCGCCAACATGTTCGTCAACGATGACGGCCTGCAGCTCATCTCCGAGGAGGACCGCCGCGCACGCATCGAGTTCTACGCCGACAACAGCATCGGCTGGGTCGCCCGCCCCAGGCACGGCGAGAACGGCTTCCAGCGCAAGGGCAAGTTCAAAAAGGCCTCCAACATGAACTTTGCCCTCATGGTCTCGTGCAGGGTCGAGGAGAAGCTCCAGGCCATCAACCGCCCGCCCGAGTGGAGCCAGCACGACGAGGCGCAGGCCTACGAGCAGGCCCTCAAGGAGGTGCTCGAGGACGACGGCCGTGCTTGGGCCGACGGCAACATCCGCGTGGGCGACTACATCCTCCTCATCGACTCGGACACGCGCGTCCCCGCCGACTGCTTCCTCGACGCCGTCTCCGAGATGGAGCAGTCGCCCGATGTTGGCATCATGCAGTTCTCGTCAGGCGTCATGCAGGTCGTCCATACCTACTTTGAGAATGGCATCACGTTCTTCACCAACCTCATCTACTCGGCCATCCGGTACACCGTCTCCAACGGCGACGTGGCCCCCTTTGTCGGCCACAACGCCATTCTCCGCTGGTCTGCCATCCAGCAGGTGTCGTACCAGGACGAGGATGGCTACGACAAGTTTTGGTCCGAGAGCCACGTGTCAGAAGACTTTGACATGTCGCTGCGTCTGCAGTGCAACGGTTACATCATCCGGCTGGCGGCGTGGGCTGGCGAGGGCTTCAAGGAGGGCGTGTCGCTGACCGTGTACGACGAGTTGGCCCGGTGGGAAAAGTACGCGTACGGCTGCAACGAGCTCCTCTTCCACCCCATCCGGACCTGGCTCTGGCGCGGGCCCTTTACACCC
Organism: Ophiocordyceps robertsii; assembly: GCA_027405785.1. Taxonomy (NCBI): domain Eukaryota; kingdom Fungi; phylum Ascomycota; class Sordariomycetes; order Hypocreales; family Ophiocordycipitaceae; genus Ophiocordyceps; species Ophiocordyceps robertsii. Next base: position 13,475 of record JAPEBW010001814.1, on the reverse strand, counting down.
TTGTTCCGCCGCTTCCTCTTTTCCAACATCCGCTTCACCTCCAAGATCACCGTCATTTCGTACATCGGCACCTACTACGCCATCGGCGCGGCGTGGATCATGACGGCGGCAAACTACTTTCTCATGGGCTGGTTCAACGGCTATCTCGACAAGTACTACGTCGACTCGTGGCAGGTCTGGTTCTCCATCATCATCGTCTTCAACGGTCTCGGCAACGTTGCCCTCGCCGTCATGCGGTACCGCGTCGGCGAGCGCAGCCTGCTGTATGCCATCTTTGAGAACTTCAAGTGGACCTTTATGCTTGCCATCTTCCTCGGCGGTCTGTCGCTGCACGTCAGCCAGGCCCTGCTGGCGCACATGTTTGAGATTGACATGACTTGGGGTGCGACGAGCAAGGAAGCCGAGTTTTCTAACTTCTTCATCGAGGTGCCCAAGGTGCTGAAGAAGGTGAGTGTCATGGGCTTGACTTTTCCCGCTTTCCCAGGGGAGCTACCTCTCTCAATGTGTGTCATTGACTAACTCGACTCCTAGTTCAAATTCTCAATGTTCTTCGCCCTCGTCTTCATCGTCGGCATGGTCGTCCTCGCCGTGGGTCCCTTCGTGCCGCACGACTGGCGCATCACCGACTTTGTCGCCATCCTCCCCATGGCCACGGTCGCAGCCAGCCACTTTCTTCTACCGCTTGCCTTGAATCCGGCCCTCATGACCTTTTCATGGTAGAAGGGCTGGCCATTCTCTTGCCTCACCCCCACCCTGCTCGGACGCATCAGTCTCTGTGTTGTCATAGACGGAAAAGGAGTTTCTGAGGCTGCTTGATTCTTTTAAACATACTTTTGTTTTTGTTTCTTGTCTTTCACCCTCACACATCGCGGCCAGCATCGGGATTGGATATATTCATACTGGTTGCTCGACCGGCATTGCGCGTCATTACCGGGCTCGAGCCACACGGCCACCGCCGCCTCTCGCCAAGCGTTTCAAGCTTTGCTCACTTCACATCTTCATATCTTGTTTATTTCTTAATTTCTCGAATAAAATCCCCCACGGCCCGTGGAGGACAGGCTATGCTTGCATACAGGAGTATCGGGGGCATATACTGGCGGATTTTGACTTGCTCCTGCGGTTGGGCAATGGAAGTGGGTGGGTGGTTGTGAATGGGGGGCGGGTGTACGAGAGGTGCGCGGGCTGCCGGTGAACAGCATCCAAGAGGCTAGATTTCCTTGCTCTCTATTATTACATCTGACATGGTGGATGGATCTGAATGTTGCAGGCGCGAATCACGGGCAAGGGAACGAATAGGACGTCGTATCCTCTTGCATCAGGACATGGACAAGACTGGACAAGTCATGGACAAGTCATGGACAAGACAGCTGCAAGCTTCCACATGGTGACTGGCCGGCCGTGTTCAACCCGTGTATTTCAGTCCCGTTTCCTTCCTCGTCTCGAATAGTGCAGACGAGAATTCCGTTCGTGCCAGTCTATTTGGAAAATCCCAGACAATAAACGCCTCTATCCACCGCGGCAGATCATCCATTCATCCCTCTCTCTATCGGCGCCCTGTCCCTGCCTCTCCGTTTTTTTTTACTCCCAGCAAGTCGAGTCGAGCGTCTCCCCGTGTGTCCTCATCCTCGTTTCCCCGCGCACCCACAGTCTCGGAGCCGGGGAAACAAGGTCTAGTCAAGTCTAATACGTGTGCCGCTCCTGGGCCGACGATGCCTCCACGTGCGCGCGCGCAGTATCCAAGTCAGGCGGCGGCGACGCGCGATGACTCGCCCCAAGCGACAACGCAACAAAGAAAAAGTGTAAAGGATGAGAAAATGCCCTTCCCACCGAGGCAGACGGGCACATCCAGCCAGACACGTCGTCGAGCCCTTAGTTGTCCTCGTCGTCCGTGTCGGGCGGGTGCGGCGTGCCCTTGGGGCTGTTGAGCCACTCAATGTGCCGGAGGCGGCGCCTGACCTCGCGCTCCTTGACCTCCTTCTTGGTCATCTTCTTCTTCTTGCGCGCCTTGAACTTCATCTCGCTGTTGTCCTCGATGCCCGAGTTGACGGCGGAGCTGACGACGGAACTGGCCGCCGTGCTGGCCACGGCGCTGGCCGGCCGGCTGCTGTCTTCGAACCGGTCGCTGCTGATGGCCGCCGTGCCGCGCAGCGCCACGCGCCCGTCCTGCACGTGCCACTGCTCCGAGCAGAGGGCCCCGACAAACTCCTCGTTGTGCGAGATGAGGATGACGCCGCCCTTGAAGTCGCGAATGGCCACGGCCAGGCCGCCGAGCGAGTCGCGGTCCAGGAAATTGGTCGGCTCGTCGAGCACCAGCAAGTGCGGGTTGTTCCACATGGCGCCGGCAATCACCACCTTGACCTTTTGGCCGCCCGACAGCGAGCCAATCTCGTTGTGATTGGCAATCTCGGGGTCCAGGCCGAGGTCGTCAAAGTGCTTCGAGATGACCGACGGCTGCAGCTCGCGGTAGCCCAGGCCCTCGCGCGAAGCCTCGTGGTCGTCAAACTCTTGGACGAGCTTGTCGAATCCGAGCTCGATGAGCGTCTCACGCGAAATCATGGTGTTGTGCTTGGGAAGGAGATTGCGCCATTTTCTGTGCAAGAGTCAGCTTCACACGTCATTCATCCGACACGTATAGACGCGTTTGGGAGTGCTGGCTTACACTTCGTATTGAAACGTCTTCTTGTACTTTTGACGACCGACGAGCGACTCGATTTGTTTCGCCGACTTGCCGTCCTTGATGTCGACCCACTTGTCCATCTGCTCCCGGTCCTTGTCGGACAAGACGCGAGTCTGCTTCATGTGGACCTCGCGGTCGTCGCCGTGGGCATAACGCCATTGGAGGTACTGGTTGGGCGTCTTCTCCAGGTGCATCTCGACGTGCTCGAGCGCGTGCTGCTTGATGTAGCCGATGCGCAGGTTGGGGTGCTTCTCGACCTTGCCAATCGTGGGGACCACCTCGCCCGTGAGAATCTTGATGAGTGTCGACTTGCCTGCTCCGTTTGGCCCGATAATGGCAACTCGGGACGACAGGGTCAGTTGGCAAGAAACGTCTGAGAGCGACGGCTTCGGCGCCTTGGGGTACGTGTACGAGACGTTGGTCATGCGGATAATGGCCCGCGTCTGCGACTTGACGCCCGTCAAGATACCCGGGGGCGGGAACTTGAACTGCACGTTGGACGCCGACAGGGTGTAGTAGCTCTTGGCTTCGGGCCTGATCTGGACAAAGCTCGCCAGGTTGCCCTTGTAGCACGCCAGCTTCTTGTTGGGCTCGTAGTGGTAAATGTCAGTCGTCACGTTGTCCAGGAAGCCCGAGTCGTGGGACACGATGAGGCTGGTGATTTCCGTGTGCGTCTTGAGGTAGTTTTCGAGCCACGCAATATTGGTCACGTCGAGATGGTTCGTCGGTTCGTCGAGGAGGAGCACGTCGGCCTTTTGCAGCATGGCGCGGGCCAGGGCAAGCTTCATCTTCCACCCGCCGGAGAGGGAGCCGACCTTTTGGGCCTGGCGGCCCTCGGGTCCGGGCGTGAAGCCAAACTCGGTCAAGACCTCGGAGATGCGCTCGGTGCCCTGGGGGGCGATGGTGGGATCCTTGCAGACGAAATCGAGAATGCTAATGTCGGCGTCCTCGCCCTGGTTGTGCTCCACGTAGCAGGTGCGGAGGACGTCCTGGGGAGGGAAGCCCTCGAGCTTTCCGTTGGCGATGCTCCTCATCAACGTCGACTTTCCAGCGCCGTTGCGTCCGCACAGGCCGTAGCGATGGCCCTTGAGTAGACGAAGGTTCGTGTGCGAGAGCAGCAGCATTCCTCCGTAGGCCAGAGAAAAGTCGGCGTCGACGATCTCAACCTCGCCGTCATCCTCCTTCTCGGGCACGCCGTACCGGCGATGGTCCTCGTCGACGTACCACTTCTGCACCGCATCGCCAACCTTTTGGTGCGCTCCAGCCTCGCGCATCAGGGGCTGCAGATACGGGCCGATGCGTTCGGAGACGCGGGTGACAAAGCGCAGGTTGACGTCGGTCGCCACCATTTCGCAAATATAGGGGCGCGCGACCTTGTAAATGTCGGGGACACCCATGAGCCCGCCGTTCTTCTTGATGTGATCTTCGAGGACCTTGGCCACATCATCAGGGGTGGTGCGCGCGATGATGTCCTGGTCGTTGCCCATGGCCTTTTCCATCGTGGCCAGGGCGCGGTTGGCCAGCTCGCGGACCTCGGGAAGAGAGGCGCGGTCACAGACGCCCTTGACACCCGGGGTGAGCTTGGGCAGGAAAGTCCTGGCCTCGATGGGGTCGTGGACGAGCTTGGTCAGGTTCTCGACGATGACGACGGTCTGGCGCAGCACCTCCTGGGCGGTGTTGGGCGAGTTGAGGGACCTCTCGAGGAAGGGCGTTAGGAGAGCCAGGACGGGCGAGGTGACGATGGCGACAAACGTCGTCTGCGACAGTGCGTGGATGGCCTTTTGCAGGGTCTGGGTCGAAGGGTGCTGCATGGTGTCGACGAGGAGGGGTATCCTGGGGGCGACGTCGTCGTTGGAGAGCAGCGTCGTGAGCGAGTTCATGGTCTGAACGGCCTGCTTCTCCACCTCGGCCTTGAGGTCGTGCATGCCGCCCTCGACAGTGGGGATCAAGCCAGCCAGCTTGGCGCCCATGGCCTCGCGGAGCACGTCCTTGTCGGCCGCCTCCTCCTTGGAGGTGCCCATGGACATTTGCGCCTTGTCGGCCATTTTCTGCAGCAGCTTGTAGGCGCCGACGGTGCCCTGCCACTTGCCGGTCCTCTTGGCGAGGTACTGGGAGAGGACGGGCAGCAGACCGACGACGAGAGCCTCGGGCTTGAGGCCGGAAAAGAGGGCATCGAGGCCGTACTGGGCAGCCTCGCGGACGACGGCGCCCTTGTCGGCCAGCGCGTCCAGCGCACACGCGAGCAGGCCATCCTCCTGGCACAGGAAGACGACCTCGCTTATGGGCTGCTTGGGGGGGAAGCGCTCGAAGATGGCGCCGAGGAGGTTCTGGGCGCTCTCCCTCCGGAGGCCGTTCTTCTTGTCCGAGGCTGCCTTTTTGATCTCGGCCAGGACGCCGTGCTGCTGCAGGCCGGCGAAGCCGACCGAGTTGAGCAGCAGGCTGCAGAGGCCGTAGCTGGCGTCGACCGAGGCGGCCGACGTCTGGGCCGTGAAGATTGTCTTGATCAAGGCCGACACGTCCTCGTGCGATGGCGGCGGCGCGGCGTCTTGGGACACCATGGTCGGCGGCGTGACGGGGTGAGGCATCGTTGCGCTGTGTCGCTGCTGTCGTCTGCTGCCTACGGTCGTGTGATGGCAGCAGCGGCGGCGGCGCAGCGTGATGTGTATCCTCTCGGCGTCCGGGAGAGGCGTGCAGGCAGGCAAGGGCGAGGTCCAGAGGGAGAGAGATGGTAATAGGGAGTTGGAAATGGAGGAGGAGAGGGAGGCGGATCTCAGACAGCCCAAGCACCGCCCTTGGCTGCTGCTGACACATGCCGTGTACCTGCTGGATCCGGCCTTGACCCAGGCGGGCCGCCTGGCTGGCCTGGATTTTTTTTTTTCTTCCCCTTATCGCGCGCGTGAGACCCCCCCTTCCCCCCCTATCTCTCTGCACTGTATCCGGCTATCCCCGTCCAGCAACCTACCCTATACACGTCTTCGACCTGGCCAACCACCATTGCTGAACGAACACGTCGATGAATAAATAGGTAGGTAGGCAGATGCTTGGGTGACCCCAGCAGTCCGGAAGCCCCCCCAAGCATAACTTCGTACGGGCCCCAGTTCCAACGGCCTCGACTGAAAACGCAATCTCCCGCAAGACATCCAACCGAACCCTGACTCTACCTTCCCACGTGTACTGTACGCGTGTCATGGCGAATCCACAACCACCAAAGCCAAGACTGCCTTGTCCTGCACCAAGATTCAAGGCTTCATTAATTCTAGATCCGTGCCTGCTTGACTCCACCACCGCTTGGCACGAGCCCCCCAAAAATATATACATACACTTTCCTCTCGAAAAGAAGAACAACGAGGAAGACCAGCAAGTAAAACGGCGAGTACAAGAAGAGAAGAGAAGAGAAATACAGCTGCAGAGGGTATACTAGACGAAACGCATTATAAATGTGCCGACACGTGGTAGAGGTCAGCCCTCTCATGATCCCAGGACATCGAGCCGCAGCTAAATTTTGTTGAACCCTTTCCGAAATAAGAAACAGCGAATAGAAATGTACCAAGTCGGGCAAACAATGCCGTCGACCTAGCACGTCGGCGAGTCGGGCGGTCCTATGCCCGCGTCTGCTCTCGCAGCGCCACCGGACCCTGGAACCCTCGTGACGACCCGGGCTGGACCGAGTCCATCTCGAGCCCTTGCGAGTTCTTCCTAGCGCGTTGGCTCCGGCGAGACCCGAGCCGCTGGTCGCCCTGCTGGTACTTGGACTTGAAGCGGTAGTACGTCGGCAGCCGCGGGCGACAAAGCACCGCCATGAGGTTTCTCGCTATGCTCCCTTGGCTGAACGCCCGGTATCGCTCCTTCTTGGCAAACTTGTGCGAGTTCATGTATTCCCGAGTAGTCTCCCCCCGCGCCATCAGGAACAGGTGATAACCCATCAAGGCGGCAGGGTAGAGAAACTCGATGAAGCCGATGACGGCGAGGGCAAAGGGGACGCGGAAGTGGTCGATGGCCGCCGCAAAGGGTATCTGCTCCCGTTCCATGTGCACAAGCACTTGCAAAAGACTGGCGACGACGAGGTAGGCGGCCAAAAAGGTTGCAGACGTGACAAACGTGAAGAAGTAGCGGTAGTTGCGCTTCCCGACGCAGTTGTTGAGCCAGACGCAATGATGGTCGTGGGTTTCGATGCAGTTGTCGCAGAGGCGGCAATGGTGAGCGCGGGGCGGCCGCCAGATGTTGCAAGTCCGGCAGTGCTTGACGGGGACTTCCATGGCTGCGGCGCTGCCCTCGGCCGACTTTATCAGCGTCCAGTCGTTGGTGGGAGGGCCGACGCGCAAGGCGTCCTCATGGTCGTAAACGGGGGGAAACCGGTGAAGATTACGGGGCAAGATCTGTCACAAATTAGCACGAGGAGGCGCCCAGAGGCTGGCAGCACGTCGTGTTACTCACCCCGGGATCCGAAACGGAAGCGTGGACAAAAGATGAAACGCAGATATAAGTGAGGTAGGCAAATGTGAGGGGAATCGCCGGCGAAATATTACGCCAGAGCCAAGGAGCTTCGAAGATGTAAAACAGCACGCAAGGAACAAGCACAAAGAGACCCGTGGCAATGTTGATGGGCCTGTGTTTGGTGTTCTGCCAACGGCCGCCGAGACAGAAGATGGTGTTGCCATCAAAGTACTGATAGACGCGTCCCTGGCCCTCGCCCTGGTTCGGAGGCTGGAGAGGCCGTTGTCTCGGTTGCGAGGAAGAGTCAACAGGGCGCAGGCGGGGGGACGAGTTGTTAGACGTCAGCTTTTCCGCGCCCTCTGTGTTTCGATTCTGGCTAGCCCGTCCCGGATCACTCCTACTGGGGAGGAGGAAGCTGGATCGGAATGAGCGTGACGACTTCATGGGGCTCGGCAGGTGCCCAAGATCCCGGAAAGACTTGTCGACGTCGATGGTGGGACGAAAGCGCGCATCCGACGTCTGCCGCAGTGGCCGATCGCTATCCGACTGACTGCCATTGGCGTTGTGGCCGTGCGAGGGGCTCGTATTGGTCGTGATGCGATCGTAATTCTCCTGCTCCGTCATTCCGGTGTCCCGGGACGGCACGCGCATGTTGTTGTCGCCGCTCGTCGGCCGCTGGCGCCGCGGAGTGGTGTTGTGCGCGGCGGCATTCTCGTCGATGACGCTGCCGCCCAGGTCCGTGGCGGTGTCGTCGAGGTCGTTGAGGTGCTGCTGGGCTTGCGAGGGGTGGGTCGATGTGGCCGGTCTCGATGTGGCTGCTCGCTGGGCCTGCAGCTTCTGCGAGCTCATGGGTCGGTAAAAGGCATTCGACGTGACGGATGGGACGTGGGTCTTGTTGGTCAAGCTCGGAGCTCGCCCGGCCGATGCGTTGCTCACGCTGGCGATGCTGCCTCTCTTGGCGGGCAAGCCAAGGGTATTGCTCTGGCGCCTGGACTGCGTCGGCCAAGGAGCCTTTGACGAGGTGCCCGTCCGCGCCGTCGCGGGTCGCGAGCCCATGTCTGTTCCCCTCGGCTGGCTCGTGCCGGGCCGGCGCTGCTGCCTGGCGTCGCTGCCGTCTTCGCTCCCCACGTCCGTCATGCGGGACGACACAACACTGTCGGGGCGAGGCAGCCGGCCCGGATACGGGAAGCCGCCGGAGGGCGTGAGGCGGTTGTCCGAGTCTGGCATCTCCATGGTGGTGATGGGAGGAGCCAGCAGTTGGCCGTTGCGCTATGACATAGTCTAGACTCTGAGAGGCAACAAGGAAGCTGGACGCGAGGGTCCCAGACGGGCACAGGGTGTCGTATCAGAGAGGGCGAGGGTCGGCAAGAGGGTCAAGCCGTCGTCGGGGTATCGCGGCACGGGCCGTGGCGATGGCTGTATCGTGCACCGTCTTGGGCGAGGCCGAGGCGCAGAAAAGTCGGGCTGCGGGGATCGCGAGGGCCACGTATCGTCGCAAGAGAGTCGAGGAGAGGGGGGGAGGCGGTCAAGAATGGGGGGAAAAGAGGCGTGGAGAGCAAGAAGAGAGCAAAAGAACAAATGAAGTCGGCCAAGGGCAAGAGCCACGAAAGGAGCGAATGGCGGTGGCGGAAAATGAAACAGGGCAACGTGCGGCCCCAAAAGTAAGAATGGGGAGAAGCGAGAGGGCCGGGAGGAGGCTTGTGTCTGTGTGTTATTTCTTTTTCCTCTCCTGTCTGTCTCTCGCTCGCTCTTCTCCCCCCTTTGGCGTTTGGAACTTGCGCTTCGGCGGCGGCGCGACGGTCCAAGTGGTGAAAACAAGAGTAAGTGGGTGGTGAACTTTCCATGGATTACATATGTATGTACGAATATACATACATGCATACATTATGCCCATGTCCGCCTTGGGGGGCCCATGTAAGGGGCTAATTGGCTGTAGCCTGGTCCGCGTACCTCCGTATCCCCTCACACACCTCTCTCTCTCACACACACTCTCTCTCTCCCTCACACACACACACACTCTCTCACTCTCTCTCTCTCTCTCTCTCCCTCTTGCACTGCATTTCATTCACCACAATGCCACTGTAAACACCGGCAGCTCGCAGCCTCGGCCCAACCCACCGCAAACCTGCCCACTGCCGCCCGCCGAAACCTCCTCTGATCTACAGGGATCCGACAGTCTCTGTCGCGTTGCCGTGTGACGCGCCCGTCCAGCGCCAACGTAGACTTCCGCAGTGGCAGCAACGGCGAGAGGCCCGCTGTCGGCAAGGAACCGTTGATATGTTGGGTTGTTTGGTATTCGTAGATGAGCAGCATTCGGCATCTCCGAAGCACGCACTTACGGCATTCGTCCCGTTGGACCGTGGCACGAGCACGTATTGTACATACATACAGCACCCACCGTCTAAATCCGTCATATCGCTGTACAGAGTACATACGAGTACATACATACATGCCTTCCTAATGTTATGTCACCTAGGTACACATGTACAGTACCTACCTAGGCCATAAACAGAAACCTCCACTTCTCCACGCCGCGTCCGCTCAAAGCGTGATCCGGCACGTGACTATTTCTCCCTCCTACCCACCGGCCAATGACGTGCCCGCCAGCCGGACCCCGGAGCATCATACGAGAATCTTCATAACGTCAGTCCCGCCGCACGACAGAGCCTCAGCACGGCACAGTCACCCACAATCACGCCCTCGCCGACTCTCCACCATCACCGCCACCCGGCTCAACCACCGTCGTTTTCCTCAGTCACCATGGCCTCACGCATCACCCGCCGCCTCCTCTCCACCACCGCCCGCCGCCTCCAGGCCGAGAGCCAGGCCGAGCTCAAGCGCGAGACCAAGCGCAACCCCGAGATCATGGTGCGTCGCTGCTAGCCTCTGCGCCGCGAGCGCCCATCGCGCCCCTCTGCCCGGGTCGGCGGCTGACGACGGAACCTACGCAGATCCTCGGCGGCGTCATGGTTGCCGCTCTCGGCGGTGCCGGCTTCTATTTCGGTATGCCGGGGCTCCGACGACATGGTCAAGTGTAGAGAGAGTAGAGCAGGCTGCTGACCACCTCCCACCAGGCCGAAGCCCGACAGGATCCACCTCGGAGTCCCCCATCCACATCGCCAAGGGCGGCATGCCTTGGGAGGGCGACGCCCAGGGCAAGTACAAGTACCACCCGGGCGGCGACCCCAGCAAGGAGCCCCGGGACGCGCCCAGCGCGCTCAACGTCGTCGTCGTCCCCAACGTCACTCTTCCCCGGGAGCTGCACGACAAGTACAACAAGTGGGGCAAGGACGGATACCCGTGAGGACGGATACTGCCTCGAGCGGATAGGATTGCACGCCGTCAACGGACAAGGGCAAGGCATAGGCGAGGAAACGCATGCGGCTTGCCCGTGTAGACTTTGAACCTGTACAGCTGGGATCCAATATTGGATCAGCACGGCCCCTGAAATCGAAAACGCCCCTTTGTGCCCATGCATGCATGCTCCAACGTGCGTCAGCCCGTGTTTTTACTAGGTCCAAGTATTCAAAATGCCAGTCGGCAGGATTCATGCTGCTACCGGCTGATGCTATGGTATCCTGACAACTAACAACGACCAAATCGCACCAACGCAGAATCCTTTCTCCCGCAGCCTCGGCAACTCACCAACCCCTCGGTCCCATGCGCACAATGCTCCTAGAAACCAACCGCACGTCATCGTCGTCTCTCGACCCCGAACCCGGCGCTCACTGAATGAGCATGCCAATCTCCTCGCTGGTGAAGCCAAAGAGAAAGAGCAAATCCAGCAGGCTGTCGCCGTTGAGCCGCGCGTCCGCCTCCATCTGCACGCGCGGCTTGGCCCTCCACGCCACGCCCAGGCCCGCCTTGTCCATCATGAGCAGGTCGTTGGCGCCGTCGCCCACGGCCACGACCTGGGCCAGGTCAATCTTCTCCTTGGCGGCAATCTCGACGAGGAGGTCGCGCTTGCGCTCCTTGCCCACAATGGTTCCCTTGGCCTCGCCCGTGAGCTTGCCATCGACAACGACGACTTCGTTGGCGTAGGCGTAGTCGATGCCCAGGGTGGTGGCGAGCCAGTCCGTCAGAGGCTGGAAGCCGCCGGAGAGGACGGCCGTCTTGACACCGAGGCGGTTCAGCGCCTTGATGAGGGCGGCGGCGCCCGGGGTCACCTCGAGAACGGATCGGAGGTCATCAAAGAGGGAGGCATCGACGCCCTTGAGGAGGGCGAGGCGCTCGCGGAAAGAGGCCTCAAACTCCAACTCGCCGTGCATGGCCCGGTCCGTGATTTCGGCGACGCGCGCGGCCAGGTTGGGGGGATCCTTGACGGTGTCGGCAAGGAGCTCGATGACCTCCTGGGTGATGAGGGTGCTGTCCATGTCGAAGACGACGAGGCGGGGGTGCCGTCTCCAGACGAGGTCGCGCTGCAGGGCCACGTCGACGTTCCATTCCCTCTCGAAACGATATATCATCTCATGCTTGCGGAGGTCCGAGAGCCCGAGGTACTTGGGAGACGGGGCCGGGTCCAGGGTCAGCTCGACGACGCGGGGATTCTCCTGGGCGTCGAGACAGCGGTGCGACGAGTGCGGCTCATGGGCGCCAGAGGGCTGAGGAAAGGTGGACATGAGATGCAGGAAAGAGGTGAGGCAGAGGGGCGATATGTACGAGCCGTACAAGTGGTCCAGCTGCTCCGACTCCTGGGTGGGGGGCTCGAGCGGGAACGAGTCCATGCTAGTCGTGGGAGCCATGTTTGCCGGTAGGGACTCGCCGCTGTCGGCAACGCGGGGCCTGAGCGGCAACGGGGACGAAGCATTCGGGGCGGGAGCCTTGTAGAAGAGGGTGGCGACGAGGCGGTCCGTCTTGCGGCCGGCGGCCGGGGCGCAGTTGGGATGGGAGAAGCTGTGGCTGACGCCGCTCTCGACTATGGTCGGGGGATTGTCGTCGGACGGGATGCCGTTGAAGGGCAGGACCGACTTGGGAGGCTGGGGGCTGATGGAGGTGGAGCGCACGTCGGCGACGACGGTATCGATGCCGTAGTGCGACTCGGGCTGGCGGGGAGGACGATACTGCTGGTGGTCGCTCAGGTAGGAGGTACTGCGCATCGAGGCCGTGAGCTGGGGGCGGCCAGCAGTCGCGGGCCTCGCTGTGTCGGCCATGGTGGGCGATGCGTGAGCGGTGCGTGAGCGGTGCGTGGGCGAGTCCAAGTGTTGGGGCGAAGCCGAGGCGACGAGGCGCAAACGGTTGGGGCTGTGGTTGCGGGAAGCCGTGGAAGCGCAAAATCGCCCACGAGTGAGGCTTGAAGAGATGGCGGGGGGGGTTTGTCGGCCGTGAATGCAGATCTACCGTCGTCGACGTCGGCGCCGCAGCGGCATCAAGAGATGTCGCCGTGGAAATTCTTCCCCTCTTCTTCAGGGGGACCCCGAACGTGTGTTTTCAGCACCGTGCCCCGCCGGCCGTTGGAGGCTGCCTTTGCCGCTAAGCCAACCTGGAACACGTGCGATAAAGGATCCATCGAGTTCCTTATCTACGAGATGAGGAGAGAGAGAAGTCCACAGAGGCCTGGGCCTGGACGAGCAAAGCCACCGGCCGCAGGCTCTCACTTTTTTTTTCTTTCTTCCCCCTGACGAAAGGTGAGGAAGAAATCTTATTGTATGACGGACGCATGCACCTGCACCTGGCGGACGACTGACGGTCGCTAGCGTTCGTGCAGAATGAGGTCATGCTGGGGTTTAACTTGGTGCCCCATGGTTAATTTTGCACCCTCGGTCGCTTGAGACGCCGGCATGGTGTCACGAGACTCCAAAAGGCCAGACTCGAGGCCCGGACCGGCATCACAATCCCGCAGCATGGAACCTCTGGTGGATTTAAATGGCTAAAAGTGCTGTTCATGCCGTGCGACGTGACTCGTGGCCGGTGGGCAGAGGGGAAGACGAGAGTCCAATTACCTGCACTTGGTCGCCCGCGAGTCGTAAGACGGGCAGCGTGGCCTTGTTCTCCGCTGCTTACCAAGGCGAGGACAGACGTGGGATCTCGAGCGCGTGTGTACAGAGTACATACAGTAGACTGGGGCGGGGCCTGCTCTCCCGACCAATGTATGTACAGTATGTATGTACTGTACACAAAATATGAAAGAGTATTACTATTCGTACACACGCATATTGCTATTCGTACACACGCCCCATTTTCAAGATACGTACCAACGCCAGCCCGCCCCACCCACTTGTAGTGCCCGCGCCTGGCAAGTACCCGTTTCTTCTAAATGCCCGCGCCCACACACGCAGCCCACACACGCAGCCCACACGCAGCGCTCTCGCAGCTCAATTCGCTCAAAAAACGCATCTTTGAAGCTCCCGCGAGATGCGCGCACAAA
>JAPEBW010001813.1:0-18566 GCA_027405785.1 Ophiocordyceps robertsii | reverse complement strand
ATCGGGGAAATCCCTTAAATATCCTTAAATATCCCTTAAAAATCGCGGTAAGGTTTATTCTATATCTTTTAAGGTGCTTCTATAGTTAAAAACGGGTCGAACTATAATTAAGATATCCCGCGGAAATCCTTAGAAATCCCTTAAAGATACTAGCGGAATCCGCTTAATAGTTTTTATAGTATCTCTTATAGTTAGATATATTATAAACTATAGTTAGGTAGGCTCTTAACTATCCGTAGTTATATCCTAAAAACCTTAGCGGGGTCCGACTAGTAATATTCGTCGTATCTCCTTAAGCGAGCTTTTATAGTGCGTACTTTAAGCGTTCTTATTATAGGGTTTTATAAGGCTTCCTTAAGAGTAAAGTAAGGAGTCCGGGCGTGGCCGTTTAGATTTTATAATAGTAAATAAGATATATTTATAAGTATTTTTTATAAGGAGAGCGTTTTTTACTTTTAAAGAACGTAATTAACTAGTAAGGGCGTAAGTAAAATAAAAGTGCTATAAAAACTACGAATTTTTTCTTTTATATAAAGCAAAAAAGATTTAAGCTTATAACTCTTAAATAAAGAAAAGGCTTATTTAAAGCATTTAGTAAAAAAGCAATTTATATAAAGAAAATTAGCTTATAAATAAAAAGCTAAAATAAGTAACTAAGTAATAAAGCTCTTATTTTATTATTTTATATTAAGGGCCTACGTATACTTAGTTTAGTAGTACGTAGCCGAATAATTGTTTATTTAAAGCTAAAGAAGGAAAGGGGAAATCTTTATTTAAGCTATATAGCTTCGTACTTTATAGGGGTCGCTTAAGTAGCTTATCCTTAAGTTAAGTTTAAGTTAAACTCGGGCTAAGTTTAAGTAAAGTCTTATACGACTTTAGCTATATATTAGCCTAACTTTAAGTCGTTCGCTATAGTATAACTATAGCTCTTCTTATAGTATAGCCCGTAATACTATCCCCCTTTTAAGCCGTCGCGCACTAAGGTATATAATGTTAGCGCCCCGCCCCCCCCCGCTCTATACTTAGCGTTAATCGGTATAGTCGTCCTTATTATACTTATAATTATATACTAACGCCTTCTTAAATAACGTTATATTAAGGCGTTAGATATGTTATATACTTGCTTATCCGCGCCGCTATATTATCTTTAATAGCGCTAAGGCGGTATAATATATCTCCTCCGCTTACCGGTAATATTAATGCTTAAAGTATATCTTTCCTACCCGCCGCTTATAGTCCTTAAGCATAAATACCCTTCCTTTCTCCCTCTCCCTCTCTTTTTTCTTTTCCTTTTTTAATTACTAATCTACCTATATACGCGCCCTTTCTTATAATAGCTTCGCCGCGCCGCGCCTTAATATATTTACTATAACCCCCCGGGCCCTATCTCCCGCTATATTATAAGCGTTTACCCGTCTAGCGCCTTTTAGCACGCTTAGCGACTATACGCTACCGCCTTTATATTAGTCTTCGCGCTTATTATTATTACTTAGTAAGCGGAGCGCAATATATAGCACTACTATATAGCGCCCCCCTTACTTTATATATATCGGACGTATAGTATCTCTTAATACGGATACTTAGTATAAGGCTTGCTAGAATTAAGCCTCGCCCCGCGCCCGTAATTATTTTACTTATACTTATGCCGGATCATGCTATTTGCTTATATATCCCCGTTTTTAAACTATATAGGATACGACGCTAACGCGATATTAGTATACTAATAATATAGTCGCCCTTATAAATGCGCTTTAAGATTATACGTCTTAAAAGACGTTTAAGGATTGCCGCACTAACCTATATATACGTTTTCCGATCTTTAATAAACGCTAGCTAAAGGGATATTACTAACGATTACTATAATATACGGAGTTAGCTTATATTACTACTATAGCGCGCTAGGCTTAAATATACTTTAATGTTTAAAGTTAATTTATTAATATCGGTAAGTAGTAAGTAGTTTACTTTAATTAAGTCGTGGTTCTTTATATATCCTATTTATATCTACTTTATATCTTATCGCGTCTTATTATATCCCTTATTTATCTTATCGTTATTTACGCTTAGTGCGCTTTTATAGCGTGTCCTCCTTATACTTATTATTTAAAATCGTCTTAACGTTTACTAAGCGTAGCCCGAAACCTCCTTTTATTTTTCCCGGTTTTCCTCCTTTTCTCCGCTACTTCCCTCGTTTTATCCCTTACTCCCTAGCTCGGCTTACTATCATCCTTCCGCCTTGCCCTTATCGTTCTTTATTATATTACTATATCGCCCCTTAAATTCCTTTAAGGCGATTATATCTTAAAAGTCGCTAATTAACTGCTATATTAAGTTAGCGTACTTATACTACTTTACTAAGACTTAGCGCTATCTCCCCTTTTTAATCTATCTTTACTAAGCTTACTTAATCTTCTTTACGATATACTTTAGTTTATTGTTTTCCCCGATTACTAGCAGTAGCTAGTAATTGTTAACTACTTAGCTAAGTAAGGGGTTATTTACTACGCGGCGGAGGAACTTTATATATAGTCTTTTATATACCCTCCTTAATATATTAAGTTTTACTATATATAAGCTAACTACCTTTATTATAGTATACTTTTAGTATAGCTAGTAGAGCTTTTAATAAGGCCTATTTATAGTATACTTCCTTATATTTAGCTATACCTTATTACTTACTTAAAGTCTTTCCGCCGGCGTATAAGACCGGTTCGCTATCTCCTTTTACCTTACCTATAACGCGGCGATCGCCGTTTAAAGGAAGTCGGCGACTTTCTTTATCCTTTATATAAAGCTTTATACGCTCTTTACGTTTAGTATAAGCAGTCCCTCCTCCTATATAATTTAGATCGGCTCGATATCGTACTTATATATAGCGAAAAAGGGGCTTATACCTATTATTAACACTACCTAATTATTAAGCGCTGCTTAAGCGTAGGGTAGCTATACCCCTTAATCGTTTTACTTATAGTAGATATATATATAAAAGTATGCTTATACCTCTTAGTTCGCGCGCTCCGTCGCCTTATCGGTCTACGGGTAGTAAGCTAAACTTAGTTTCCTTTAAACCTTAGTTTATTAGTAAAATTCCTTTTAAAATTACCTTATTTAGTTCGCCCCTTAATTTAAGATAATAGATTTTAGTATTTTATAAAAGCGGAAGTAAGATTATAGGAACTTAGTAATATATACTACTACTCTTATTATTAGCATTGCTTTTAAAGTTATTGCCTTTATTAGCTAGTCTATTATTACTTAAAGGTTTTAAGAACCTTTAGTTCTTATCGGCGGTAAGTTAACTATAAAGTCTATTATTAAGTATACGAACGGCTATATAAGGGGCGGTAATAGTTAAAGAAGCCCCTTTTAAAGTTACCTTTAAATATACCCCTTACTATATAGCTTATAGTTTACGATAAGCCGGCGTACTATTAACGACTAGCCCGGCTAAAAGAACTCTTAAGCTAGTATCGCGAGCGTCCCTTTATGCCTTAAGTATTTTACTACTATTAAGTCGTATATCTACTAAGCGATTAATACTTAAAGCTTATCTAGCTCTTCGTCCTCCCCCTCCTTAAGGTATTAAGCCTTACTTAGCACTTAAAGTCGGTCTTTAAAGCGAAGGCGCCTCTTTATATTAATTATATACTCGCTTACTTAAACTTTTAATTGCTATTTTAAGGTAAGCGATTAATCGCTATTCTATACTACTTAAAATACTACTTAGTACTCTTTATCTTTTTATAGTATCGCTATTTACCGCTCTTATATCTCTTGCTTATTAAATATATAGGCTAATTATACTTATTCCTTAAGCGCGTCTTAGCTGAAGTTTAAGTTAAGTTTTAGCCGAACTTTGCCTTTATTCGCCCCGCCTTTATCTTAAGGTATAAGGTCGTCCGCCTTACTTATATAGGCGATTAACCCTACGTTCTTTTCCCCCTCTTATATTATCGCGATAGTACGCTCTTTTTATACTAATCGTCGCGGGAGGTTTACGTGCTTGCCGCTAAGGGGAACTTAATATCTTATTAGTCGCGCGCTATCTAAGATTATCTATATTACGTATTTTATTTCCCTTTTATTAAATGCCCCTTCCGGCTTATTTTAATCGCGGCGCGATAAAGCGTTAAGTATTATTACTAACCTCTTTAAGCGGTACTTTAATATAAAGTTCTATAAAGCGAGCTTTATCGCTTATTTACTTTACCTCTTATTTAACTTCCTCTTTATTATTAAGTACTTTAAGTTCTTATAGTCCGTTAATACTATAAACGCTAGTATATTATATAACTTTGCCCTTTAAAAGTTTAAGTATTATATAATTGCGAGTAACTCCTTATTATAAATTAAGTAGTTATACTCCGCTATATTAAGTCGTTTTAAGAAGAAACTTATTAAGTATTATATCTTATTTAGTCTTATTTATATTAGCACGCCGCTTATTATATATTTAAAGTAGTCTGCTTTTAAGTACGTTTCCCTCTTAAGGTTATATAGCTATAGCACTAGCGCGTTATAAAATGCCTTTTAGATAAACTTAAACGCGGCTTAGTGCTTATTAGTCTATAAAAACATCGCGTTCTTTTTATAAAGGCCGTTTAAGCACCGCGAGGCCTTAGCGTAAAGCGGGATAAAAGTATAGTAGTAATTTATAAACCTAAAGAAGCTTTAAACGCCCCTTATATTCCTTAGCGCCTACTATATCTAAATAGCCTAAATCTTCTCTAGGTCGTACTAAACCTTCCCCTTAGCTTATATAATAAAACTTAAGTACTTTACTTCTTTTATTATAAAGTCGTATTTTTATAGGTTTAGTATAAGGCTTACCTCTTATAACTTTTTAAGTACCTTCGCTACCTTATCTTAATAATCGCGGAGCGACTTTAACAAGTAGATTAAAACGTTATTTATATACGCTATAACGAACTTATAAAGGTAGTCTTTTAGCACTTAGTTAATATAGCGTTAAAAGGTAGCTAGCGTTCTTATAAAGCTAAATAGGTATACTTACTACTTAAATAGTCCGAACCTTGTCCGAAAGGCCGTTTTAAACTTATAGCTCTTTACGATTTTAATCTTATAAAACGCTACGACGATATTAAGTTTTGTAAACTAACGTGCTTTTATTAGTATCCTTAGCGTTTTTATAATTAATAGTAGCGTATACCGATCCCTCTTTATAATTATATTTAAGGCTTAGTAATTATAATAAAAGCGTAGTTATCTATCGGCCTTCCTTATAAACAATACTAGCGCTATAGCTAATAAACTGCTTAAGCGGATAAGGTTCGCTTTTAATAGCTTATTTAAAGTCTTCCGAAGGATAAGGAGTTCTTCTTTCGATATATTATAAAGGGGCCCTTATAGTAGTAGCGGCTCCTTACTATCCTTATTTAAGGTAAGATAGATTTTATAGTCTACGCTTAGTCGGAATAAGGGTTACTTAAGTGCTTTTATAAGTGCGAAAAGGTTTAAATAAGCTTATAGTGCTTAAGCTAAGATATAGTCCGCTAAGTTAACTAGCGTCTTTAGCTAAAGGGCCCTCTTTATATCTTTTATCGTAATTACCCTTATATTAAGCGCTTATCGTCGCCCCCGGTTATCCTTTTAAGCCCTTTCCTATCGGCACTCCGCCGCGAAGATAAAGGCGCTTACTAGCTTCGCCTTTTAAATATTCGCGATCTTCGCGGCTTCCTTTAATTCTTAAAGGCCGATTTAAATCCCCGCTTTTCCGTGCCGGATCCGATCCCTCTTAGTATCGTAAACTACTTTATTCTTCTTTATTTATAGTCTCCTTAAGAACATATTATAGCTTAACTCCGGTACTATATAAGCGAATATCTATTTTAGGTGCCCGTTAATCTCTATCTTAAACGCTATAATCCCCTTTATTTAAAGTATTAGTATGTCCTTTAAGAAAGGCCGTAGTAGCCTCCTTATCCTATCCGTAAAAGGTATCTATAGCCTTATTACTACCCCCTTACTTACTGCGGTATAGTAGTTATAGCCTATATCTATAAGTATATTAAGCCTTTTTTTCTTATTAATACTAACCTTAAATAGTACTAAGTTTAATATAAGGTGCTTTCTTATTAACCTTTAAGCCGTTTACTATTTCTCTTTTTTCTTTAGCGCTTAACTTTACGCTAAAGTTCCTCTTTTCTTAAATCGGAATTTACTTTAGTTACCTCCTTAATCGTAGCTACGGCTATTTATAAAGTTCTTTCTTTTTTCTTTTTATAGAGGCAAGCGATATACCTTATTACCCTATAAGTAAAATACCTTTATATATCGGGCCGGCCTTGCCCTTCTCTTAGCTAGGTTATAGCGTTAATTTTACTTATTAAGGTATTACCCTCTAAGTCTTTTTAGTCTTAAGTTGCCCCCCTTATTACCTTCTTTTAGCCTTAAAACGGCTACTTAGTTTACTAGACCCTTTTTAGCTTTACCGCGATCTACGCTACCCGATTAGTATACGCTAAGAAGCTTAAAGTTAAAAGGTTAACCGTCGCGAGTGCCTCCTTAAGGCAAAGGCCTAAGGCGCTTTTTAAGAACACGATCTATATATCGTATAGCTACGACCCCCCTCCCGCCTTAAAGAGCCTTTACTTAAACTTAAGGAGGAATGCCG
The DNA here is from genome assembly GCA_027405785.1 of Ophiocordyceps robertsii. Taxonomy (NCBI): domain Eukaryota; kingdom Fungi; phylum Ascomycota; class Sordariomycetes; order Hypocreales; family Ophiocordycipitaceae; genus Ophiocordyceps; species Ophiocordyceps robertsii. The sequence goes on along the minus strand of JAPEBW010001813.1, from coordinate 11,929 downwards.
CGAACGTTTAGTTCTCTCCTTATTTAATTATGCGGATAGCCGCCGCCGCCCGTAACTAAATATTAATATTAAAGTAAATCGAATTAAGGTACTTAAGGAATTCTTACTAGTTATAACCTCGATCCGTGCTAGTGCTATAATAAGTCGCTATAGTTTATTATAGCCCCGTGTTTAAGTAATTATAAATTAAGTAAAAGACCTCTTTTAAGCTTAAAAAGAAGTCTTAGTCGATCTTATACTTTTCTTATATATATCGTGCTTAAGGCGTAAAGTAGCGCCGCTAGCTATTAAATTTCCTTAGCGCTAAGAGTAGCTTCCGCTATTTTTTCTTCTTTATTACTTCCCTCTTTATTATAAGTATTACGGCCCCCGCTATTATATTATAAGGTAGTATTAAACTACTAATTAGTAGGCCGGCCCCTCCTTATATATATATCCCCGCCGTCTTTTTTAGCTTTTATATTAAGGCCTTAAACTAGCTTATTAGCTATTAAATCTACTACTAGCTTGCTTAGTATTACGGAATTTAAACGGCCACGCCCAGACTCCTTACTTTACTCTTAAAAAAGCCCTACGGAACCCCGCGACAAGAACGCCTAAAGCACGCACTACGAAGGCTCGCCTAAGGAGATACGATAAACATTACCGGTCGGACCCCGCTAAAGTTTCCGGGATATAACTATAGATAGTTAAGAGCCTACCTAACTATAGTTTACGACGTATTTAACTATAGAAGATACTATAGAAACTATTAAGCGGATTCCGCCGGTATCTTTAAGGGATTTTTAGGGATTTCCGCGGGATATCTTAACTATAATTTAACCTATTTTTAACTATAAAAGCACCTTAAAAGACACGGGATAAACCTTACCGCGATTTTTAAGGGATATCTAAGGATATTTAAGGGATTTCCTTAACTATAATCTATAGTATTTCTAACCGGGCTTATACTTAGTTTATTAAGCGATTTTACGAGGATATTTACGGTTTACTTTATATACTACGGATAGTATAGTTAAAGATCTTAAAAATTAACTTAAAAAACTAAGTATAAAGTAGCTAGCTATGCTTTTAAGAAATAAATAAGCTTTTTACTATTTTTAAACCTTTATATACGTTTATATATAGTAATTAGTCCGTTATATTAGCTTAACTAGCGGTAATTAATTTATAGTACCGGCCTTAATTAGTAGTAATTAGTCCGTAGTACCGGCCTTAACCGGCGATAATTAGTCCGCGCCTTATCCCCTTATCCTTATACTATAAGGCATAGTAAATAGTAATAATTCCTACTTATTTAAACGGAAATCCTTTAAATATCCGCTAAGCTAAGAGTAACTATATCGTATAATTAAGTACTTATCTTATAAAAAGTTAGATACTAAACGATATTTTCTTTAGTAAAAAGCTCTTATTAGCCTTTAAGTCTAACCTTAATAATAAGCACTTTTTCTTTAACGCGCTTATAATAAAACTTTAAGATAAGTAGGCCGTAAAAGTAGAAAAGGCCGCGGCCTATTAAGCATACCGGTTTAATAATCTCCTTTACCCCTTTTTAAGGTACTATATTATAATAGCCTATAAAGCTAAATAGGACGTAAAACGAGTCCCGCTTAGCTAAGCTAAGACTACTACTCTTTAAGAAGCAATCTGCTTTTAAAATACTAATAAAAAATAGACTATAAAACGATAAAATCTATATAACTAAGTAAACTAAATTTAGTATTACTTAAATAAATCGATTATCCTTTAAATAGAAGAAGTAAGGATAAGCTAACTTTAAAACTACTTAGCTCCCCGCTTGCTAAATACCCTTTAAATCGAGCTTATAATAAAGTTACTTTTTCCCCGGGATAATAAGCTTAGCGGATATTTCTACCGCGTACTACTAATAAAGTTTAGCCTAAAAGCCTTAACCGGAAATCCGCCTTAAAGGATACTTAGTAGTTTCTTAGTTTAGTATTACCGTTTAGCCTTATCCGCTATAGCCACGCTAACTAAGGCATTTTTAAGACTCTTAATTAATAAAAACGAGCTTTTTATACTAAGGGCCTTATAGCATACCGGATTTTAAGATATATATAAAACGGAAGGTTAAGCGCTTAGCGAGAGTATTAAGACTAAGATCTTAATAATAAGCAATAAGAACGCGGTAAGCGATACCCTTAGCGGGCTAAACCTATTTATACTAAGCGTATAGATACTAAGACTAAGTATAGCTTTAAGCCCCTTAGTAAAAATAGTAGTAATATTAAATAAATAATTCCTTAGTCTCTTTTAAGCACTAAGAAAAGAAGACGCGCTTACTAAGCTTTAAGAAAAACCTTAACTATAAGCTAAGGATATAAGGAGATTTAACCTATTAAGACCTTTAAAAGCATCTTTCGATAAAGTTTAAGAAGATAATAAAGCTAGTACGTTTTAAGAAGTTAACCGTTTTATTAACTTTATCTACCGAAACGCTAGTAAAAGCGAGGCCTATATAGATAAATTAGCTATTTAACTACCCTCCTTCTTTTAAGGAAGTGCGGCGAAATAGTATTTTAAGGACCTCTTAAAACTATAATAAGAAGAACTTAGCGAGCTTAGCGTTAGACTAAGCCAATAGATATCCGCCTTATAAAAACGGTTTAGAATCCGCTTAAATATAGCGATATAAGCACTTAATAAAGAGCACTTTACTATTAAAGATATAGTAATAAGATCCGACTTTAAGTCTTAGATATTACGCTTATAACGTAAAGCTAAGGCTATGCTTTATTAGCTAGACTACTTAACTATAGTAATTTACTAAAAGCTAGACGTCTACTTATAAGAATCCTTATAACGCTTAATAAGGAACGAGGATATTAATAAATAAATTAATAAATATAAGGAAATTCTTCCTTAGCTATAAGTTAAATATACTTAAGGATCTTAAAAGCACTTATTAGCGCGAAAGAAATAGGTTTAACCTATAAAAAGGCGAGGGCCGACTAGCTATACCCCGTATATACTTAAAAGATAGTTTAGGACGCCTTAGCTATTTATCGAAGGCTCGCTAAGACTAAGAGTTACGTTTTTAAACCGCTTAGCAAGGGTAAATATACCTCGGACCTTATAGCGCTCGCTAGGTTAAGGAAGAAACCCGCTTAAATAGCTAAGAATATAAGTTAAGGTCCTTTAGTTAAAAAGAGAAAGGACTTTCGGGACTATACGCTTGCTAACGCTAAAGCTAAAATAAGCATACCTTATAACTAAAGAAGGTATTATAATAAAGACCGACGACTATTTAAGGGATAAAAAGTATAATATAAAAGGAGCTTAGTCGGATACTAATAAGAGCTTAAAGGAAACCGCAATTTATACTATAGTAGACTTAGTATAGGAGGCCGATAAAGCGTGCGGATTTTATAGCGAAGTATTCCCCTTAAAAAATAAGCTCTATTAATACGTTAAAGATAAACACCCCTTTAACCTTAACCGCGACGTTGCTATATAAAGATATAGCTTAGTATAGTAAGTAGTTATTTAGAAGCTATAAAATGTTTAGATAGTTAAGGCTTCCCTTAATATCTAGCTATTAAACCTTAATAAGCTATTACGATTTACTTATATACGCCTACTAGTTTATAGAAAAGAAGGGCCTAGGATAAGTATTAAAGCTTATATAGACATTAAGGTAGACCGAAGCCTTATTTAAGCCGACTTAGTAAAGACCTTTTAAGACATAACTATAAACTCCTCTTAATAAATTCCTATTTAAGGAGTAAAAAGGATAGCTACTATTAAATAGGCGGAATTTACCGCTTATATACTAAGAAGGCTAAATAGTAGCCTCGCGGTTATAAAAGTAAGGATCGGCGCTTAAATAGTAAAACGCTTAACGGCTAATATATTACTTAGCTAAGACTTTTTAGTTCTTTACTAAGGGGACCTTATTAACTTTATATTAATCTTATAGATTAAGGCTTATAAAAGGATTAAAGCTAAAGTTAAGATAGTCCGGCTAAGACTAGCGATATATAAATAAGTAATCTACTTAGTTACTACGGCGATTTTAGCTAGTTTAAGCTACGCCCTACTTATATAAGTCCGGGCGCTGCTATTAAGGCATAATATAATATTTTTCCTTAATAACCTTAAGCTCGCTTAGATAATAATATAGGATTATAAGAGCTTTATAGCAATAAACTATTTTAAGGAACTACTAGTACTCCGCTAAGGCTAAAAGGTAAGGATAATTACGGACCTTAATAAGTAGTTTTAGCTATATAAGGAGGTTAACGCTATAGCTCCTTTAGTAAAAGCCTTTATAGAAAATCCGAATAAAATAAACCCCGCTAAGGACTTCCTATAAAAGGATCTTACTATAAACTATAAACTTAAAATCGGCCGAATTAAAAACCTACCCGAACTTACTACCGATAAAGGCGTTTAGATCTACGCTAAAAACTTAAAATATATATTAAAAGTCTAAGATATCCTTTAATCGTTTCCCCGCTTTTAAAAAGACGAAGGAGTAGTATATATAAACGAATCCGAATATATACGCATTCCTTTAGTAAAAGGATAGTAATACTAATAAGTCGTATTAAGATTATACCTATTAAGCGATAAAGATAAGAAGGTAGTAAATATAATATTTAGCTAGTTAACCGTATAAGGCCGACTAAAACGAGTTTACGGGCTAACCTTATTCGCGGCGCCGGTATTTATAGTATAGAAGATAGTAAACGGAAAGGAAAAGGGATAAGTAGTTATAGACTTATAAAGGATTAATGCCGTTATTACCTTAAACGCTTACTTAATGCCCTTTTAAAGCGATATAATTAAACGCCTTTAAGGAAAGAAGTTTATTAATATAGTAAACGCACAATTATTTTTCTACTAGTTCTTAGTTTACTAAGACTACTAAGAAAGGTTTATAGTTATAAGCTATTACGGGCTAAAAAGATTACTAATAATACTTATAGGCTTTAAGAACTCCTTAGTATATATCTAAAGGTTTATCGATAACGTCCTCTATAGATATTAAGAATACGTAGTAGCTTATATCGACGATATTATTATTTACTTTAATATAGCCGAAGAATACCTTTAATATCTAAAAGCTATATTCCGCGCTTTTTATAACCGTAATATTACTTTATCCGGACTAAAGTCCTTTTTAGCGTACTTATCTATATAGCTCCTCGGATTTAAGGTAAACGCTATCGGCTTAATAAATATAAACAAACGCGTATAAGCTTTAAGGGATATCGCGTTTTTAAAAAACCTTTAATAGCTCGAGAAATAGATCGGCCTTACTAAGTAGCTACGCTATACGGTCCCGCATTTCGCTAAGGAAGTCGATATCCTATAAAAACGAAAAACGGAACTGCTTTAAGTAAGACGGGAAGATAAAGTCCCCTTAAGGGGCTAAGGACGGGCTCGATACGCCGCGAAAGCCGCTTTTTAGCCTACTTTAAAAGAGGAAGAGGCCTTTACGATTTTAACTAAGAAACTTACTAAGCCTTAGATAATTTACTACTTTAACCCCGCTTAGTAACTATTTATTTAAATCGATATATCCTAAAAATACGGAGTAGCGGCTATAGCTTTTTACTTAAAAAAAGGCATAAAAAAGGATAAAAAGACGCTACTAGCCCGGACTAAGGTTTAGCTTATCGTCTACTTAAGCCGCGCCCTTTAAAGCGGAGAACCTTAATACTAGCTTATAGAACTTAAAGTAGCCGGTTTAGTATAGGCAGTATATAAGCTACGTACTATAGTATTATCTATAAGAATACTATAAGTAGTCGTCTTTACTGACTATATAAGTACCTATAAAATCGTATACTAAAAATCCTTATTCTTTACTAGTATAAAATCTAATAATAAGCTAGTCCTCGCGTCTTAATACTTAAGCTAATTCTCGCTTAAGGTATACTATATCTTAAGCATTAAAAACGTCGTACTAAACGCGCTTTTATATTTACCGCACTAAGACGATAGGCCGGTATCCTTAAACTAAAAAGGGGAATTAAAACGTATTTAAGAAGATAAGATAATAAACCGCGTATTCCTTTACGCGGAAGTATTAATCGAATTACCGCTCCGCTAAAAAATAATCGATAGATATATAGAAGATATATAGTAAGTATAAATTATAGCGTAGCTTAGCGATAAGGACGGGGTCCCCGGACTCTTATTCCTCTAGTTATAAGGGTTGCTATACTTTATAGAGAATAACGGATATAAGAAACTATATATCCTTAAGACTTATGCTAAGAAGATTATTAAAGACGCCTACGCTAAATACTTTTATACTAGCCGCACCTATATATAGTAAGACCTATTTAAAAGCTTCTTAATCTTATAGCTTAGTAGATATATAAACGAGGTCGTAAATAGCTATAATACTTACTATTATAACTAAACTAACTAAGGTAAGACGTTAAAGTAACTTATCCCGATTTAAAGCCCGCTAGTTTTATACTATATAATAGCAATAGACTTTATTACTAAGCTCTTAGTAGTTTAAGCCAAATAATCCCTATAAAAAGATCTTATAAAGAACTTCTTTAATACCTTATTAACTATAACTAATAAATTCTTAAAAATATATCTCCTTATCTTAAGCAATAATTAATTTATAGCGGAAGACTAAGTATAAGCGTTATATACTAAACTACTCCGCGCTAACTAAAAGATTCCGAAAGGGATAATCTTTAACTAGGATATAAAGTTTACTTTAGTATTTTAGCGGACCTTATAGTAAGCCTTCGGATTAAAGCTTTTTATATCTACCGCTTAGCACCTTTAAACTAACGGCCTATTAAAAAGGCGAAACTAAACTATAGAAATCGCGCTATAATTCTTTACCGCTAATTTCCTAGACCTATACTAAACCGATATACTAATCGCTTTTTAGTTTAGCCTTAATAATTCCTTCTCCTTAGTAATTTACGCGGCCCTTAATAAGCTTATTATAAGGATAAAAATAGACGACGGCCTTTAGTTCTTAAGTAACTACTTATACCTACGGAACTAAGAGGTCTTATAAAAAAAAGCTAAGTTAGCTATCGCCTATGCTTAAGCCGCTATAAAAGATAGATACGATAAGAAACACCGCCCGCTAAAATTTAAGCCTAGCGATTAAGTTTAGCTATAACTTAGTAAAGGCTACTATATTATAGATAGTAGACTAGCAAAGCTTTAAGAAAGATATACCAGGCCGTTTAAAGTTACCGCTAAAGTAAGATAGCTTATATACCGGCTAGATATAAAAGGGTCCTTTAATATTTATTTGGTTATTTCGGTAGCATAACTACGCTTAGTAAACGAGCTAGCTATACGCTTAAGACTAGTTTAAAATAAAAGGATACCTTACTTAAACAAATAAGAAGTAAAACGAATCTTATAAAGCTATATAATAAAAAAAGGTAGTAAAAAGCTAATAAAGGAGTTCTTTATAGCTTAAAAAGGCTAGCTAAGTAGCTATAACTTATAGGTAAATAAAAAAGCGGTCTTCTTACTAAAGATCGTAAAAGCTTTTAAAAAAGCATAAAAGGAGTTAGCTACTTAAGTAGTTTAGATAAGAGCATAACGCGCGGCCTTTATAACTTAATACGAAACTCTTTAACTAAGAGAATTAAGCGGTTAAGCTTAAGCATAAGACTTAAAAGCTACTATAAGTTATAAAAAACTATAACTTACTATACTTAAAGTAATTAGTTATTTTAATAATAATATACCGCCGTTTACTTTAAGTAATAAGGCCCTTTTAGCCTTATAGTATACTTATTTAAATTCTCTTTATAGCCTACCCTCTCCCCTTTCCTTTTTTCTTTTTATAACTATATTTCCCTTTACCGCTAGCTATAGCCCGCCGCACCTTACTTACTCTTATATATATAACTTTCTTTACCTTAAACCTATAATCCTTATATACCCGTTTTAAGTCCCTTTATCGTTTAACGTCTTTTATAGCTAAGACTAGCTATTCCATAACTACTTCTTTAGCCCGCTTTCCTATAAGCCCTTATGCTTTTAATACGAAGGATATAAATAAGCTCTTAAGCTTTATAAAAATAAGGCGGCTATTCTTTATAGCCTTAAGTCCCTTAGCGAGAGCTAAAACCTTTAGGTTTAAGCCTCTATATAAACCTACGCCGCCTTCCGTAGCCGCGCTTAAGCCGACGGATTCGACTTAAACTACGGCATTATAAGGGATAGCCTATACTACCCTCTCTAAACACTTAACTTAGATAACTTGCCTCCCGGCCTTATACTATAGCGAGGTCTAAATAGCTAGTTTCGCGGCAACTCCGCTATACCTCCCGCTTAGCTCTTACTATCTAAAAGCCCCCGCCGCCTATATATTTTTTAAAGCGTAGCTAGAAATCTTTATTAGCGGAATAACTAGCCGATACTTAACGCCTTAAGGTTAGCTAACCTCGCTATAGTCTTAAGATCTATAATAGCCGCTATAGCTAGCGGAAACCCGCTTTAGCTAAACGATTAAAACGATATCCGCGCCGTCCTTAACTATATATTTAAGGCCTAGCTTAATTAGTTTATAGCTAGGTTTATAGCGGCGTTTTAAGCGATTACGGCTAAAACCTTATCTTACTTCGTATATAGTCTAGCTTATACTATAAAATCCCCTTCTTAGCTTATAGCCGCTATAAGTCTTAAGGACTTATTTAGTCCCGCTTAGCGAACGCTCTTCCTGCTTATTGCTACGCTTAGCCTAGCTATATAAAGGCGTATAAGCGCCTTATTATAGTCTATCTACTATCCCTCCTTAATTAAAGGAGATAGCAATAACTAGCCTTGCGATATATTCCGCTGCTTAATCCTATAAAAGCCGCTAGTAGTAACTAATATAATCCTTAATAAACCTAGCTTTATAGGCCTATACTCCGGCGACGAGATTATAATAATTAGGAGTTTCCGCTTAGCTATAAACTACGCTAAGTTCTACTTATAGGCCCGCGAAGAGTTTAAACGTAACCTAACTTTAACTTAAGCAATAAAGTTCTTAAGCTTTAATATCCGCCTTATTAGCCGTACCGACTACGCGCTTTATATTCTCGCTTTTAAGGCCCCCTTTATATAGAGGTTCTTTAAAACTATTAACTACGTTTAAAACCTTAAGAGTAAGGAGTTAGGTACTAAAGCTATTAAGGACCTTATTACCCGCTTTTAAGCGGGAATATAGACGTTCGATACTCCGGTACTTACTATACCTATTAATATTAGCGGGACGGTATACCCTTACTTAAATACTTTCTTAGTAGCTAAACGCGCGTTAGTTAGCGGAAAGGCGTAAGTAGTAGCGCCGTATAAAAAGGATAATAAATCGGAAAGCCCGGTAACGGAGAGCGGGGGATAACTACGATAGCGGTAGTAAGTAAGATATAATATCTTACTTATAGGCGGCCTATAAAGCTAGTAAGTAAAATAAAAGACTTAGCGGAGGAATAAAAAACGGTATAAGAAGGGTAAGTAAGATAATAATATAAAATAAGGCCCGAATAAAGCTAGTCTTTTATAATAAGTCCCGCTAAGGAACTTAAGCATACCTTAGCGCGGAGACTCCTTACTGCCCGATAAGGGCCCGAATATACGCCTTAAAGGAAAGTTAGAAAAACGTTACTATAAGTTTTAGCCGGACGCGCTAATTACTTTAATAAGGATAAAGCTATATAATTAAATATAAAGTAAGGATCTATAATAAAGCTGTCTACTAACTATCTTAAGCTACTTAGCTACTATTAGCTAAATAGGCCGATAAAACTATTAAAAGAATAAGGATAGCGCACTATTAATATAGCGTAAAATCGCTATTATAAAGCTATTACTTAGCACCCCCTTTAATTTATCCTTACTTTAAACTAATAAAGATATTAGCTTTTTTTTCTTACTTAAGGGAGTTATTACGGAATCTAAACGGCTATGCTTAGACTCTTTACTTTACTCTTAAGGAAGCCTTACGGAACCCCGCGATAAGAACGCTTAAAATACGCACTACGAAGGCTCGCTTAAGGAGATATAACGAATATTACCGGTCGGACCCCGCTAAGGTTTTTAAGATATAACTATAAATAGTTAAGAGCCTACTTAACTATAGTTTACGATATATCTAACTATAGGAGATACCGTAGAAACTATTAAGCGGATTCCGCTAGTATCTTTAAGGGATTTTTAAGGATTTCCGCGGGATATCCTAACTATAGTTTAACTTATTTCTAATTATAAAAGCACCTTAAAAGATATAGGATAAACCTTACTGCGATTTTTAAGGGATATCTAAGGATATTTAAGGGATTTCCCTAACTATAGTTTATAGTATTTCTAATTAAGCTTATACTTAGTTTATTAAGCGATTTTATAAGGATATTTATAGTTTCCTTTATATACTACGGATAGTATAGTTAGAGATCCTTAAAATTAGCTTAAAGAACTAAGTATAAAGTAGCTAGCTATGCTTTTAAGAAATAGATAAGCTTTTTACTATTTTTAAACCTTTATATACGTTTACGTATAGTAATTAGTCTATTATACCGGCCCGACTAGTAGTAATTAGTTTATAGTACCGGCCTTAACTAGCGGTAATTAGTCCGTAGTACTAGCCCCGACCGGCGGTAATTAGTCCGCGCCTTATCCCCTTATCCTTATGCTATAGGGCGTAGCACTTAGACTTAGTAGCTTGTTTTAACGGCCTTTACTTATAGCGAGAGGATCGCTTATTTAACCTTCGTTTAGATATTAGCCTTTTTTAGCCTTCCCTCTTAAGCCTTATAAACATAGCCCCCTTATACTAAGTAAGCTTCTTACTCGCGCTATATTATAGTTAATAAGTCTCTTTTTAAGTTATATAACCGTATTTAAAAGGAGCTTTAAATATATTAAGGGCCTACGTATACTTAGTTTAGTAGTACGTAGCTAAATAATTATTTATCTAAAGCTAAAAAGGGAAAGGGGAAATCTTTATTTAAGCTATATAGCTTTATACTTTATAGGGGTCGCTTAAATAGCCCGTACTTAAGTTAAGTTCGGGTTAAACTCAGGCCGAGTTTAAGTAAAGTTTTATATAACTTTAGCTATACGTTAGCCCGACTTTAAGTCGTTCGCTATAGTATAACTATAGCTCTTCTTATAGTATAGCCCGTAATATTTTAGTAGCTATTTAATAGCCTATATATAATAAGAAGTAATTTAAAATAAGTAAAGAAATAATAAAGAGTTTAAAAAATAACAACAAATAATAAAAAGTCCTTATTAAAAAAGAGGTTTATAAAAGGTTAATATAAAGTCTATATACTAAAAGGTAAAATAGCCTTTAGTTTATAAGTAGCTAAAAAATCAAGGGAAGCTTTAAGGAGGCTTATACTACTACTACTACTATTACTACTACTACTATTATTAGTTGTAGCGTATTTACTACTATATTAAGGAATAAGTATAATAAGTAATTCTAAATTATATAGCATAACTTACTATTAAGAAATTTTAAATATAAGTTCCTTACGTCTTTAATTCTAATAAAAGACGTCTTTTCTTAATTAATAGTAGTATATATAGTTTTATAAAAAGGGAGGAGTAATTTATAATATACTATATACTTAAAAGCCTTTATATTAAAAATAAAGTTTTATATAATTTTTTTATTGTTTTTATCACGTTTTTATCTACCTTAAAAAGAACTTAGAAATAAAAGAAAAAAGAGGCTTTAAAGTCTTATAAAATTTCTTTTATTAGCTTTTGTTTTCTCTTTTAAAGAAGTATATAAAAAAAGTATATATAAAGGAGGTATAAAAATTATAAAAATTATAAAGAGTATAAAAAGTATAAATAATATAAAAAGTAAAAAGAGTATAAATAGTATAAAAAGTAAAAATAGTATAAATAGTATAAATAGTATAAATAGTATAAATAGTATAAATAGTATAAATAGTAT
>JAPEBW010001812.1:0-18579 GCA_027405785.1 Ophiocordyceps robertsii | reverse complement strand
AGTATCTATATAGTAATTTATAATTTATATATCCTAATCCTTTATGCTAAAGAAGTATATCTATAGTCTTCTTTTTATCTATAAACTTTTTATCTTTATTTATAAAAGTATTATCTATAGGTTTATTGTCTATAGGTTTGTTATCTATAGGTATATTATTTATAGATGTTGTATTGTTTATAGATGTATTGTCTATAGGTATATTGTTTATAGAGCTTTTTATATTATATATTTTATTGTTAATTTAAAGGCGAGTCTTTTTAACTATAAGGATATAAAAAAGGCCGTTATTAACAAAGCCTTATATAAGTATATTTGCCGCTTTATTTAAGAGAGTGATATTATCTTTACTTGTTAAAGCAGAGGTATTAAAAAGAGATAATTAGCTTATTATATTAATACTAATTTAAGGTATATAAAGGCAGTTCTTTAATATATAGCGTATATTGCTGTTAGGAAATTTAAAATATAAATTTCCTGCGCCTTTAACTATAATAAAAAACGCTTTTCCCTAGGTAATAGTTTTATATATATCTTTATAAGAAGAGAGGAGTGATTTATTATATACTATATAGTTAAAAGCCCCTATATTTAAGATAAAGTTGTATATATTCCCTTTTTTTGTTTTTATAATATTTTTATCTACCTTAGAAACAACTTAAGAAATAGAGGAAAGAAGAGGCTTTAAAGGTCCTATAATATTTCTTATATTAGCTTTCTTGTTCTCTTTTAAAGAGGTATATAAAAGAGGTGTATATAAAAGAGGTATAGTAGATATAAAGGGGATAGAGGGTATAGAGGGCATAGAGGGCATAGAGGGTATATAGGGTATAGAGGGTATAAAGGGTATCGAGGATATAGAGGGTTAAAGAGGAGGGTTATTTACCTAAGCTAAGGAGTCGGAAATATAAAGTATTTCTCTAAAGGGAGAGGACTCTCTAAAGGAGGAAACCTATTTCTTTTTTCGGCCTTTAACTACTGATTTTCTAGTAACTAAAACTCTCTCTCGAGAAGACTCTCTTAAGGAGGGTATAGGCGTAGAACGCCTATTATTCCTATTTAAATAGTCCCGAGAAGGTCTAATTAGAAAGGGCCTTTTCTAAGAAGAGGAGGAAGAAGAAAAAGAAGCTTTAGGTTTAAAACCTACTGCCTTTGCCTTATCTTTATTTTCCTTAAGCTAAAAATTGTCTTTTATAGCATAGCCCTTTTTCTTATAATTCTTATAAAAGGCGGGTTTTTTGCTATATAAAATAAATAGCTAATTAAAAGAAGGACCTTCGAAAGCTTTAATCCTTTTAAACTTATTAATTAAAGAGGAAGAAAGTAATTCTAAAGTATAGGCTTAGGCGTTATCTCTAAGAGCTTAAAATATTAGTTATAAAGCTAGAATAAGAGCTATTTAAGCATTCTAAAATCTAGGTAATAATTACTACCTCGGGGATTTTAATTTCTCGTGTATTTAGCTTATCGAAAAGCTCTTTTATCTTATTTAGATATACCTCGATCGAAGTATAGGTTTCGAGGGTTATATTAAATAGTTCATTTATAAGAAGAAAATTCAAGGTGAAATTGACTAGATTATAAAGGGTTTTTAAAGCTTCTTAGGCTAACTTTGCAGTCGTATAGTGTTTTATCTAAGAGATAGGACTATCCTTAACTATAAGACGTATAAAGGCAAGGATTTCCGCGGATTAAGCATATAGATCTTAAGAGATAGCTTTAGCGGCTTTCTCCCGGATAAAAACGGATTCTATTCGGAGTAACTAAGTAGAATAATTCGAAAAACCTTATAGCTTGCTATATTAGTAGTCGTTCTTAGTGGCTATGGTTTTTATAGAATTTTGCGAGAGGTATTTCGGTATAAAAGTTAATTTACAAAAAGAGGACGTAAGAAATATTAATTAAAAGGATATTAGTAAAAGAATATATAAGGAAGGGTCTTAAAAATATAGAAAAAATTATGTTCGAGAGTGCGTTCGTTGTGATAGAGGGAAAGAATTTTATAAGGACTTTTTATGTTTAATATAGTCCTAAAAATGTGGTTGTAAAGACATAAGGTATAGGAAGGAGGAGGAGAGAGGGAAAACTAAGAAACCGAGTCTAATAAGATATCGGGAGAATTCCGGAGAAAGAATGCTTAGTAAGCGCGACAACGTAGAGGGTAGGAAAGAGTTTTGCTAAAGTTTTTAAATCACGTGATAGTCGGAAAAACGTCGGCAGGGGTCGGGGGTAAGTCTAGCTTAAAGGGAAGCCGGGCTTATAACTAATTAAGGAGCAAATAAGTATAGAAGAGAGCAGGCTTATAGCTATAAGTAAGGGGATTATAGAGATAGAAAGAGTATGCGAAAAAGTAAAGAAATAGGTAAGATATATATATATAAGGTTAATAATTTATTTAAGGTAAAGGGGGGACTAAGGCCTCCTTATATAGACAATTCTTAAGCTATAAGTAACTTAAGTGATTTGGAAAAGAGCCCCCTGTTTAGCGTAGTTATATATAGTGGACTAATAGCTATTATTAGGTTAATATTGTATTTAAAAGCCTAGGGATTAATTCCGTAAGGAATATAAGGTGGCGTAGCGACTTAACACGGATTATATATATAGTCTCTATATACACCTCTTCCTAATCTGCTTATACCTTGCTTATATATAGGTGGGATAATATAAGGAAATATGTATAGTATGTAAAATTGTATAACGGGTTTAATATATATTTTAACGTATTTATATTATGTGTTATTTATGCTGTATTTAGCCTATAGGCTGCGGGAGAGTATACTTTACTCCCTTATATTAAGTAAACTAAAGCTTAATTTAAGGCGACTTTATAAAAACGTTTTAAGATATAACTATAAACTCCTTTTAATAAATCTTTTTTTAAGTAGTAAGAAAAAAAACGACGATTATAGAAGTAGAGTTTACTATATATATACTAAGGAAGCTAAATAGTATGTTTATAGTTATATAAGTAAAAATTAGCGTTTTAATAGTAAGATACTTAGCTATTAATATATTATTAAGATACTTTATTTTTTAGTTTTTTACTAAAAAGACTTTATTATTTTTATACTAGTCTTATTAATTAAGGCCTATAAAGAAATTTAAGCTAAAGTTAAGATAATGTAATTAAGCTTAGTAATATATAAGTAAATAATCTACTTAATTACTATAACAATTTTAGTATAATTTAGCTATACTTTACTAATTTAAGTTTAAGTAGTATTATTAAGGCATAATATATCATTCTTCCTTAATAACCTTAAGCTTACTTATACTATAATATAAACTATTAAAGCTTTACAATAATAAACTATTATAAGGAACTACTATTACTCCGCTAAAGCTAAGAGATAAAAATAATTATAAACTTTAGTAAGTAGTTTTAGCTATATAAAAAGCTTAATATTATTATTCTTTTAGTAAAAGCTTTAACGGAAAGATTAAAAAAGATAAACCTACTTAAAGACTTCTTATAAAAGAATTTTATAGCTAATTATAAACTTAAGATTAGCCGGACTAAAGATTTACTTAAGTTTACTACTATTAAATACGTTTAAATTTACGTTAAAGACTTAAAGTATACTTTAAAAGTTTAAAATAACTTTTAATTATTTTCCTACCTTTAATATAATAATAAGGTAATATATATAAATAAGTTTAAGTATATATATTAATTTTTAATAGAAGAATAATAATACTAATAAGTTGATTAAAGGTTATTCTTATTAAGCAATAACGATAAAAAAGTAGTAAATATAATATTTAGCTAGATTACTAAGTAAAGATAAATAAAGCGGGTAAATAAGTTAATCTTTTTCCGGCGTTAGTTTTTATAGTATAAAAAAGCAAAAACAAAAAACAAAAAACAAATAGTTATAGACTTATAAAGTATTAATACTATTATTAGCTTAAACGTTTACTTAATACTACTTTAAAGTAATATAACTAAACGCCTTAAAGGAAAAAGGTTTATTAGAACTAGAAATATATAGTTTTTTTTTATTAGTTCTTAGTTTATTAAGATTATTAAGAAACCTTTATAGTTATAAACTATTACGGGATATAAAGGTCGCTAATAAGACTAATAGGTTTTAAAATCTTTTCGGGATACGTTTAAAGATTTATTAATAATATTATTTAGAAATACGAAGAATATATAGCGGCCTATATTAATAATATTATTATTTGCTTTAATATAGCTTAAAAGAATTCTTTTATTATTAAAAGGTTATTTCTACGCTTTTTATAACTATAATATTACTTTGTCTATACTAAAGTTCTTTTTAGCTTAATTATATATATAACTTTTAAGGTTGAAAGTAAATAAATTTAAGCTAATAAATGTAAATAAACGTATATAAGCTTTAAGAGATATATTATTCTTAAAGAACTTTTAGTAGCTTAAAAAATAGATTGAGCCTTACTAAATAGCTATATTAAATAGTGGTATATTTTTTTAATTAAGTTAATATGCTTTAAAAACAAAGATAAAGCTACTTTAAGTAAGATTAAAAATAATTCTTATTAAGAGGCTTAAAGTAAGTAAAATATACTACGAAAACGACTTTTTAACTTATACTAAAAGAAAAAAAAACTTTTTTAAGTTTAATAAAGAAACTTATTAAGCTTAATTTATTTTTTACTTTACTTAAATACTATTTCTTTAAACTTACGTACCTTAAGAATATAAAGTAGTAGCTATAGCGTTTTACTTAAAAGAAGGTATAAATTAAGATAGTAAGACTTTATTAGTATAAACTAAGGTTTAGCGTATAATTTCCTTAAGCTATACCTTTTTAAGTAAAAGAACCTTAATATTAGCTTTTAAAGCTTTTAGTAACTAGCTTAATATAAGTAGCTTATAAGCTATATACTATAGTACTATTTGTAAATATAATATAAATAGCTCTTTTTATTAATTATATTAGTACTTAAAAAATTAGATACTAAAACTGCTTATTCTTTATTAATATAAAGTTTAAGAACAAACTAGTTTTTACTTTTTAATACTTAAGTGACTTTCTTTTTAAGGTATATTATATCCTAAAAATAAAAGTTGTTATACTTAATCTACTTATATAGCTATTATACCGGATTAATAAGCTAGTATCCTTAAATTAAGAGAGGGAATTAAAGCGTATTAAGGAAAATATAACGACGGACTAAATATTTCTTTATATAAAAGTATTAAGTAAATTATTACTCCTTTAAAAAATCATGAATAAGTATATAAATAATATATAAAAAGTTAAAATTATAATATAGCTTAGTAATAAAAACGGTAGTTTTAAACGCTTCTTTTTTTAATCGTAAGGATTATTATACTTTTTAAAAACTTATAAACGCTAAAGACTATTTATCTTTAAATCTTATACTAAGAAAATTATAAAGAATACTTACGTTAAGCACTTTTACGCTAACCGCACTTATATATAGTAGGATATATCTTAAAGTTTCTTAATTTTATAGCTTATTAAATATAGAAATAAAGTTATAAATAGTTATAATACTTATAATTATAATTAAACCGGTTAAAATAAAACGCTAATAGAACTTATTTTAATTAAAATCTTATTATTCTTCTACTATATAATAGGAATATATTTTATTATTAAGTTTTTAGTAAATTAAGTAAAATAATCTAAGTATAAAATCCTGTAAAAACCCTTTTTATGATTTTACTAATAATAACTAATAAATTCTAAAAGATATTAATCCTTATTTTAAGTTATAACTCGTTTATAGTAGAAGATAAAATATAAACGCTAGATATAAAAAGACTTCGCGCTAATTAAAAGATCCTTAAAAGTAAAATCCCTAAATAAAACGCAAAGTTTTAATTAGTATTTTATCTGACTTTATAGTAAGCTTTTAAATTAAAGCTTTTTATATTTATAGCTTTATTCGGTTTAATTAATAGCTTATTAAAAAGCTGAAACTAAACTAAAAGAATTCGCGCTATAATTTCTTACTACAAACGTTTTAAACTTATACTAAACTAACATATTAATAGTATTATAGCTTAGCTTAAATAATTATTTTTCCTTATAACTTATATCGCTTTAAGCGAGCTTATTATTAAAAAAGGATACGTTATAGGCTTAAAGTTCTTAGTCGTTATTTATACCTTTAAAATTAAGAAGTCGTATAAAAAACAAAACGTTATCTATTACTTATACTTAAGCCGCGATAAAGGATAAATATAATAAGAAATACCGCCCGCTTAAATTTAAACTAAGTAATTAGGTTTAGCTATAACTTAGTAAAATTTAAGGAGCAAATAGGTATAAAAGAGAGTAGGTATAAAAGAGAGTAGGTATAAAAGAGAGTAAGTATAAAAGAGAGTAGGTATAAAAAAGAGTAGGTATAAAAGAGAGTAAGTATAAAAGAGAGTAAGTATAAAAGAAAGTAGGTATAAAAGAGAGTAGGTATAAAAGAGAGTAGGTATAAAAGAGAGTAGGTATAAAAGAGGGTAGGTATATAGCTATAAGTAAGGGGATTATAAAGATGTAAAGAGTATATAAAAAGGTAAAGGAATAAGTAAGATCTATATAAATAAGGTTAATAATCTATTTAAGGTAAAGGGGGGACTAAGGCTTCCTTATATAGACAATTTTTAAGCTATAAGTAACTTAAGTGATTTAAAAAAGAGCCCCCTGTTTAGCGTAATTATACATAGTAAGCGAATAGCTATTATTAAGTTTATATTATATTTATAAGCCTAGGGATTAATTCCGCAAGAAATACGAGGTAGCGTAGTAACTTAGTATAGATTATACATATAGTCTCTATATATACCTCTTTTTAATCTGCTTATACCTTGCTTATATATACGTGGAATAGTATAAAGAAATATGTATAGTATGTAAAAATGTATAGCGGATTTAATATATATTGTAGCGTATTTACATCGCGTGTTATTTATCCCGTATTTAGCCTATAGGCTGCGGGAGAGTATATTTAACTCTTTTATAGCCTCCCTTTAAGAGTACTTATAGTATATAAGTACGCTTTAAGTATACTAACTAAAGGAGAGTAAAATCCTTTTAAATAAGAAAAATTCCTTTCTTTATAGCTTAAGAAAACCTATTTTTATAAGGAAAAACTTAAAGCTTTTAATTTTTTTTAAAGGAGAAAACTTACTATTATTTAAGTAAAACCTCTTTATTTTATTATTTAAGGAAAACCTTTATATAGGTAAAAAACCTTAAGTTATATAGAGGAAAGGTAAGAAAAAGGAAAGAATAGCTAAAAACCTTTTTTTTTATAATTTATATTCTACCCTCTTAAATTCTTAGTAAACTTTAGAATTTATTAAATAGTATAAAACTTAATCCTTAAGTAAATATATCTGCTATATTATCTTTAGATTTTATATAATAAACCTTTACTTTCTTTCCTTTAATACTATTACCTGTAAAATTATATGCAAAGCCTATATGTTTTATTAGCTTATGTGATTTAGGATTTCTTACTATTTTAAAAGCAGAATAATTAATTATAAAAATTATAAGGACTTTATTTTTAAGTATATTTATAAGTATTCCTTTTACTACTATTTTAAAATAGCTATATAAATATAATGCTTCTTTATTAGCCTCCTTAAGGCCTATATATTCGGCCTTATATATAAAGAGTGCTATAGATTTTTGTTTTTAGTAAGACTAGCTTATAAGGTTATTATTTATAAAGAAATAGTATCCGGAGACTAACCTATAGTCTATAAGATCGCTATCCTTATTAGTATAAGTATAGGGTTTAAAAAGTAGTATATTAAATATTATATTTAGTTATAGTATATACCTAGGCTAGGATATTTATTAAGATATTTCTAAATCGTATTTAGTACTTTAAAATATAGTATTTTTAGATTAAAAGTAAATCTAGTATATAATATTACTATATATAATATATCTAGCCTTAAAAAGAATGCTAAAAATAATATTAAGCCTATTTATATTTAATATAATAAGATATGTTCTTTTATAGCTATATAGTCTTTTTTTTATTTAATTTAACTCCTTTTATAATAAGGGTTTTTAAAGTTCTTAAATTTTATTTATTTTATTCCTTTATCTTGTTAAAAGTATATTTCTCTTAAAAATATAAATATAACCTTTTTCGCTTTATTTCTAGTTAGTTATCCTTAAAAAGTCTTTTACTTTACTAAAAGATTAAATCTTTAAGACCTTACTTATTTTATTAATTATATAAGTTATAAAATCCTTTATATTATAAAATCTAAATAGCTACGCTTAAACTCCTTACTTTACTCTTAAAGAGCCTTATAAAACCTTAAGATAAGAACGTCTAAAGTATATACTACAAAGGCTCGCCTAAAAAGATATACTATAAAAGAATAGTGCGATAATACCGCACTGCTAAAAGGTCTCGCCCCGGCCTTAGTTAGGGGTTAGGACGCTAATTATTGTCTATATGCTTGCATCTTATATACCGACATACGAGTAGCCGGAGCGCTTATATCTTACGTTCCGTAATAATTACCGCCTTAAAAGGAAAAACGATAACGTCCTCGTTATTTATAAGACGGGACCTCCCCGGTTTATTAAGCCGGTAGCTAGAAGCTACGCACGCTTATATTATCACGCGCGCCCGGGGGGAGCCTTATTTCTATATAGACTTATAGGTCTACTTTCTCGCGCGGGGATCGAACCTACGCTAAAGGAATTGCTACTATTTGCTACGGAAGAATAGTGCGATAATACCGCACTACTAAAAGGTCTCGCCCCGGCCTTAGTTAGGGGTCGGGACGCTAAATATCGTCTATATGCTTATATCTTATATACTGATATATAAGTAGCCGGAGCGCTTATATCTTACGTTTTATAATAAGATATAACGGATATTACTAATTAAACCCCGCTAAGGTTTTAAAGATATAACTATAAAAGCTTAAGAGCTTATTTAACTATAGTTTATAACGTTTTTAACTATAAAAGATACTATAAAAACTACTAAGCGGATTCCGCTAATATCTTTAAAGGATATTTAGGGATTTTTATATAATATTTTAATTATAGTTTAACCTATTTTTAACTATAAAAACACCTTAAAAGATAAAAAAAGACTTTACCGCGATTTAAAGGGTTATTTAAGGATATTTAAGGGATTTCTTTAATAATAGTTTATAGTATTTTTAACTAAGCTTATACTTAGTTTATTAAGTAATTTTATAAGGAAATTTATAGTTTATTTATATACTAATAATAAGTAAAAGGATAGTATAGTTAAAAGTCCTTAAAATTAGCTTAAAGAACTAAATATAAAGTAGCTAGCTATACCTTAAAAAAGGATAAGCTTTTTACTATTTTTAAACCCTTATATATATTTATATTTAGTAATTAGTTTATTATTATAGCCCGATTAGCAGTAATTAGTTTATAATACCGGCCTTTATTAACAGTAATTAGGTTTTAATACCGGCTTTAATTAATAGTAATTAGTCCGCGCCTTATCCCCTTATCTTTACGCTATAAAGTATAGTAAATAATAGTTATTCTTACCTATTTAAATAGAAATCCCTTAAATATCTATTAAGCTAAGAGTAACTATATTATATAATTAAGTACTTATCTTATAAAAAGTTAGATACTAAATAATATTTTCTTTAATAAAAAGCTCTTATTAGCCTTTAAGTTTAACCTTAATAATAAGCACTTTTTTTTAACGCGCTTATAATAAATCTTTAGGATAAGTAGGCTATAAAAGTAAAAAAAGCCACGGCTTATTAAGGATATCTATTTAATAATCTCCTTTACTTTTTTTTAAAGTATTATATTATAATAGCTTATAAAGCTAAATAAGACGTAAAATAAGTCTTACTTAACTAAGCTAAGATTACCGCTTTTTAAAAAGCAAATCGCTTTTAAAATATTAATAAAGGATAGACTATAAAATAATAAAACCTATATAATTAAGTAAATTAAATTTAGTATTACTTAAATAAATTAATTATCCCTTAAATAAAAAAAGTAAAGATAAGCCGACCTTAAAACCTTTTAGCTCCTTACCCGCTAAATACCTTTTAAATTAAGCTTATAATAAAGTTACTCTTTCCTTAAAACGATAAGCTTAGCGGATATTTCTACTATATATTACTAATAAAATTTAGTTTAAAGGCCTTAATAAGGAATCCGCCTTAAAAGATATTTAGTAGTTTATTAGTTTAGTATTACTATTTAGCCTTATCCGCTATAGCAGCGCTAATTAAAGCATTTTTGGGACTCTTAATTAATAAAAATAAGCCTCTTATATTTAAGGCCTTATAGCGTATTAGATTTTAAGACGTATATTAAATAAAACGTTAAGTGCTTAGTAAGAGTATTAAGACTAAGACTTTAATAATAAGCGATAAAGACGCGGTATATAATACTTTTAGTAAGCTAAACCTATTTATACTTAGTATATAGCTACTAAGACTAAATAAAGCTTTAAGCCTTTTAATAAAAATAGTAATAATATTAAACGAATAATTTCTTAATCTCTTTTAAGTATTAAAAAAAAAGACGCGCTTATTAAGCCTAAAGAAAAACCTGAACTATAAGCTAAGGATATAAAGAGATTTAACTTATTAAGACCGCTAATTATATTCTTTAAAAATTTTTCAAAAGATAATAAGGCTAATATATTTTAAGGAGTAGACCGTTTTATTAACTTTATCCGCTAAAATGCTAGTAAAGGCAAGGCTAATATAAATAAATTAGCTATTTAATTACCCTCTTTTTTTAAGGAAGTACGGCGAAATAGTATTTTAAAGACCTCTTAAAACTATAATAAGAAGAACTTAGTAAGCTTAATATTAAACTAAGCTAATAGATTTCCGCTTTAAAAAAACAGTTTAAAATCCGCTTAAATATAGCAATATAAGTACTTAAAAAAAGCATTTTACAATTAAAGATATAGTAATAAGGTCTAACTTTAAGTTTTAGATATCACGCTTATAATATAAAGCTAAGGCCGCGCTTTATTAGTTAAACTACTTAATTATAGGAATTTACTAAAAGCGAAACGTTTATTTATAGGAATTCTTATAATATTTAGTAAGAAGTAAGGATATTAATAAATAGATTAATAAATGTAAAGAAATTCTTCCTTAGCTATAAGTTAAATATACTTAAAGATCTTAAAAGTACTTATTAGCGCGAAAGAAATAAGTCTAACTTATAAAAGGGTAAGGGCTTACTAACTATACTTTATATATACTTAAAAAAGAGTTTAAGACGCCTTAGCTATTTATTAAAGGCTTGCTAAGGCCGCGGGACAAGCTTTTAAACCGCTTAATAAAAGCGGATATACTATAAGCTTTATAGCGCTTACTAAGTTAAAAGAAAAAGCCGTTTAAATAGCTAAGAATATAAGCTAAGGTCCTTTAGCTTAAAAAAGAAAGAACCTTTAAGACTATATACTCGCTAATATTAAAGCTAAAGCGGGTATATCTTATAATTTATAGACAGCGTATAGTAAAAACTAATAACTATTTTAAGGATAAAAAGTATAATATAAAAGGAGCTTAAATAGATACTAATAAAAGCTTAAAGGAAACGGTAATTTATACTATAGCAGACTTAGTTTAAGAGGCCGATAAAGTATATAGATTTTATAGTAAAGTATTTCTCTTAAAGAATAAGCTTTATTAATATATTAAAGATAGATACCCCCTTAACGTTAACTAAGATATTGCTATATAAAGATATAGCTTAGTATAGTAAGTAGTTCTTTAAAAGCTATAAAGCGTTTAGATAGTTAAGGCTTCTTTTAACGTTTTACTATTAAGCCTTTAAAGGCCGTTATAATTTACTTATATATACTTATTAGTTTATAGAAAAGCAAGGCCTAAAATAAGCATTAAAGCTTATATAAATATTAGGGTAAACTAAAGCCTTATTTAAGTAACTTAATAAAGACCTTTTAAGATATAACTATATACTCCTCTTAATAAATTCTTATTTAAAGAGTAAGAAAGAAGGCTACTATTAAATAAGTAGAATTTACTACGTATATACTAAAAAGGGTAGATAGTAGCCTTGCGGTTATAAAGGTAAGGATCGGCGCTTAAATAATAAAACGCTTAGCGGTTAATATATTACTTAGCTAAGATTTTCTAGTTCTTTATTTAAAAGACCTTATTAACTTTATATCGGTCTTATAAATTATAGCTTATAAAGGGATAAAAGCTAAAGTTAAGATAGTTTAGTTAAGACTAATAATATATAAATAAGTAATTTACTTAATTATTATAACGATTTTAGCTAGTTTTAGCTACGCTTTACTTATATAGGTCTAAGCGCTACTATTAAGGTATAATATAATATTCTTCCTTAACGACTTTAAGCTTACTTAAATAATAATATAGAATTATAAGAGCTTTATAGTAATAAACTATTTTAAGGAACTATTAATACTCCGCTAAAGCTAAAAGGTAAGGATAATTACGGACCTTAATAAGTAGTTCCGGCTATATAAAGAGGTTAACGCAACTACTCCTTTAGCGGAATCCTTTATAGAAAATCCAGATAGGATAAACCTTATAAAGGACTTTTTATAAAAGGATTTTATAGTAAACTATAAGCTTAAAATCGGCCGAACTAAGAACTTACTTAAACTTACTATTAATAAGGGCGTTTAGATCTATACTAAGGACTTAAAATACGTATTAAAAGTTTAAGATATACTTTAATCGTTTCCCCGCTTTTAAAGGAATAAGGGAGTAGTATATATAAACGAATTGAAATATATATATATTCCTTTAATAAAAGAATAGTAATATTAATAAGTTATATTAAGATTATACTTATAAAACGATAAAGATAAGAAGGTAGTAAATAAGATATTTAGCTTGCTAACTAAATAATAATAATGAAAATAAGTTTATAGGCCGACATTATTTATAGCGCTAGTATTTATAGTATAAAGAATAGTAAATAAAAAAGAAAAAGAATAAGTAGTTATAGACTTATAAAGAATTAACGCTATTACTACTTTAAACCCTTACTTTATGCCCTTTTAAGGCGATATAATTAAACGCCTTTAAGGAAAGAGGTTTATTAATATAGTAAACGTATATTTATTTTTCTATTAGTTTTTAATTTATTAAGACTACTAAGAAAGATTTATAGTTATAAGCTATCGCGGGCTAAAAAGATTTTTAATAATACTTATAGGCTTTAAGAACTCCTTAATATACGTTAAAAGGTTTATTAATAATATCTTTTATATATACTAAGAATACACGGCGGCCTATATTAATAATATTATTATTGACTTTTATATAGCTACTAAATAACTTTTATACTTAAAGGCAGTATTCCGCGCTTTTTATAACTATAATATTACCTTATTTAAATTAAAGTTCTTCTTAATATACCTATTTATATAGCTTCTTAGATTTAAAGTAAATACTATTAGCTTAATAAATATAAATAAACGCGTATAAGCTTTAAAGGATATTGCGTTTTTAAAGAACCTTTAATAGCTTAAGAAATAAATCGGCCTTATTAAGTAGCTACGCTATAAAGTCCTATATTTTACTAAGGAAGTTAACGTTTTATAAAGATAAAAAACAAAGGTACTTTAAGTAAGATAAGAAGAAGGAGTCCTTTTAAGGGGCTAAAGATAGGCTTAATATACCGCGAAAGCCGCTTTTTAGCTTACTTTAGAAAAGGAAAAGGCCTTTATAAATCTAACTAAAAAAACTTACTAAGCTTAAAACAATTTACTACTTTAACCTTACTTAATAACTACTTATTTAAATCGATATATCTTAAGAATATAAAGTAATAGCTATAGCTTTTTACTTAAACAAAGGCACGAAATAAGATAAAAAGACGCTATTAGCTTAAACTAAGGTTTAGCTTATTATTTACTTAAGCCGCGCCTTTTAAAGCGGAGAGCCTTAATACTAGCTTATAAAGCTTAAATTAGCCGGTTTAATATAAGTATTCTATAAATTATATACTATAGTACTATTTATAAAAACGTTATAAGTAGTCGTCTTTACTAACTATATAAGCACTTATAGAATCGTATACTAAAAATCCCTATTTTTTATTAGTATAAAATCTAATAATAAGCTAGTCTTAATGTTTTAATACTTAAGCTAATTCCCGCTTAAGGTATACTATATCTTAAGCGTTAAAAACGTTATGCTAGACGCTTTTTTATGTTTACTATACTAAGATAATAAGCCGGTATCCTTTAGCTAAAAAAGGGAATTAAAACGTATTTAAGAAAACGAGATAATAAACCGCGTATTTTTCTCTATAAAAGCATTAATTAAATTACCGCTTTACTAAAAAATAATCAATAGATACATAGAGAATATATAGTAAGTAAAGATTCTTATATAGCTTAACGATAAGGACGGTATTTATAAACTCTTATTTTTTAAGGTAAAAGACTTACTATACTTTATAAAGAATAACGGACGCTAGTTACTATATATCCTTAAAACCTATACTAAGAAAATTATTAAAGACGCCTATACTAAATATTTTTATACTAACCGTACTTATATATAGTAAGATCTATTTTAAAGCTTCTAAATCTTATAGCTTAGTAAATATATAAATAAGGTCGTAAATAGCTATAACACTTATTACTATAATTAAACCGATTAAAGCAAGATATTAAGGTAGCTTATCTTAATTTAACGCTTACTAGTTTTATACTATATAATAATAATAGACTTTATTACTAAGCTTTAAGTAATTTAAGCCAAACAATCTTAATAAAAAGATTTTATAAAAAACTTCTTTAATACCTTATTAACTATAACTAATAAATTCTTAAAGATATATCTCTTTATTTTAAGTAATAACTAGTTTATAGCGGAAAACTAAGTATAAGCATTATATACTAAGCTACTCCGCTTTAATTAAAGGATCTTTAAAAGGATAATCTTTAATAAAGACGTAAAGTTTACTTTAGTATTTTAGCGGACTTTATAGTAAGCTTTCGGATCGAAGCTTCTTATATTTACCGCTTAGTACTTTTAAATTAATAGCTTATTAAAAAGGCAAAACTAAATTATAAAAATCGCGCTATGATTTTTAACTGCCGATTTCTAAAACCTATACTAAACTAATATACTAATTACTTTTTAGTTTAGCCTTAATAATTCCTTCTCCTTAGTAATTTATATAGCTTTTAGTAAGCTTATTATAAGGATAAGAATAAATAACGGCCTTCGGTTCCTTAGTAATTACTTATACTTATAAAACTAAGAGGTCTTATAAAAAGAAGTTACGTTAGCTATTACTTATACTTAAGCTGCTATAAAGGATAGATATAATAAGAAATACCGCCTGCTAAAATTTAAGCTTAGCGATTAAGTTTAGCTATAGCTTAGTAAGGGTTACTATATCGCGGATAGTAGACTAGCAAAGCTTTAAAAAGATATACTAAGCTATTAAAAGTTACTACGAAAGTAAGATAGCTTATATACTAATTAAATATAAAAAGGTCCCTTAATATCTATTTAGTAATTTTAGTAGTAGAACTACGCTTAGTAAATAAGCTAGCTATATACTTAAGCTTAGTTTAAGATAAATAGATACCTTATTTAAATAAGTAAGAAGTAAAATAAATTTTATAAAGCTATATAATAAAAAAAAGCAGCAGAAAGCTAAGGAAGAAGTTTTTTATAGCTTAAAAAGGCTAGCTAAGTAGCTATAACTTATAGGTAATTAAAAAAGCGGTCTTTTTACTAAATATTATAAAAGCCTTTAAAAAAGCATAAAAGGAGTTAGCTACTTAAGTAGTTTAAATAAAAGTATAATACGCGGCCTTTATAACTTAATATAAAAATTTTTAATTAAGAGAATTAAGTAGTTAAGCTTAAGTATAAGACTTAAAAGCTATTATAAGTTATAAGAAACTATAACTTACTATACTTAAAGTAATTCGTTATTTTAATAATAATATACCGCTCTTTACTTTAAGTAATAAGGCCCTTTTAGCTTTATAATATACTTATTTAAATTCTCTTTACTACTTACCCTTTCTTCTTTCCTTTCTTTCTTTTATAACTATATTTCCCTTTACCGCTAGCTTTAGCCCGCCGCACCTTACTTACTTTTATATATATAACCTTTTTTACTTTAAGCCTACGATCTTTATACTTTTATTTTAAGTTCTTTTATTATTTAGCGTTTTTTATAGCTAAGATTTACTATTTTATAACTACTTTTTTAGCCCGCTCTTTTATACGCCTTTACGCCTTAAATATAAAAGATATAAGCGGGCGCTTAAGCTTTATAAAAACGAGGCGGCTATCTTTTATAGCCTTAAATCTTTTAATAAAAGTTAAAACTTTTAAGTTTAAGCCTTTATATAAACCTATGCCGCTTTTTATAACCGTGCTTAAACCGATAAATTCGACTTAGATTATAGTACTATAAAAGACGGCTTATATTACTTACTACGCCTTACGGCGTAAGGATAAGGGGATAAGGCGCGGACTAATTACCGCTAATCGGGGCCGGTACTACGGACTAATTACCGCCGGTTAGGGCCGGTACTATAGACTAATTACCGCTAGTTAGGCCGGTATAATAAACTAATTACCGCACGTAATCGTATATAGGGGTTTAAAAATAGTAAAAAGCTTATCTATTCTTTAAAGGCATAGCTAGCTACTTTATACTTAGTCCTTTAAGCTACTTTTAAGGATCTTTAACTATACTATCCATAGTATGTAAAATAAACCGTAAATATCCTTATAAAATCGCTTAATAAACTAAGTATAAGCCCGGTTAAAAACACTATAAACTATAATTAGGGAAATCCCTTAAATATCCTTAAATATCCCTTAAAAATCGCGGTAAGGTTTATCCTATATCTTTTAAAGTGCTTTTATAGTTAAAAACGGGTCGAACTATAGTTAAGATATCCCGCGGAAATCCTTAGAAATCCCTTAAAGATACTAGCGGAATCCGCTTAATAGTTTCTATAGTATCTCTCTTAGTTAAAGACGTCGTAAACTATAGTTAGGTAGGCTCTTAACCCTTTATAGTTATATCCCGGAAACCTTAGCGGGGTCCGACCGGTAATATTTATCGTATCTCCTTAAGCGAGCCTTTATAGTATATGCTTTAAGCGTTCTTATTGCGGGGTTCCGTAAGGCTTCCTTAAGAGTAAAGTAAGGAGTCTGGGCATAGCCGTTTAGATTCCGTAATAACTCCCTTAAGTAAGAAAGAAAAGCCGATATTCTTATCGGTTTAAAGTAAGGATAAAGTAAAGGGGGTGCTAAGTAATAGCTTTATAGTAACGTCTTTACGCTATATTAGTAATATACTATCTTTATCCTTTTAAAGGGTTTTTCGGCCTATCTAGCTAATAGTAGCTAGGCAGCTTAAGATAGCTAATAAGCGGCTTTATTATAAATCCTTACTTTATATTTAGTTATATAGCTTTATTTTTATTAAGGTAATTAGTATGTCTAGCTAAAACTTATAGTAAAGTGTTTTTAACTCTCCTTTAAGGCGTATATTTAGGCCCTTATTAAGTAGTAAGGAGTCTCCGCACCGGGGAATGCTTAAGTTCCTTAGCGGGACACGTTATAAGAGACTAGCTTTATTCGGGCCTTATCTTATATTATTATCTTACTTATCTTTCCTACGCCGTTTTTTTTTAATCCTCCGCTAAGTCTCTTATTTTACTTACTAGCCTTATAAGCCGCCTATAAGCGAGATATTATATCCTACTTACTGCCGCTATCGTAATTATCCCCCGCTCTTTATCGCCAGGCTTTTTAACTAATTATCCTTCTTATATAGCGCTACTACTTACGCCTTTCCGCTAACTAACGCGCGTCTAGCTACTAAGAAGGTATTAAAGTAAGGGTAGGCCATCCCGCTAATATTAATAAGTATAGTAAGCACCGGGGTATTAAATATTTATATTCCCGCTTAAAAGCGGGTAATAAGGTCCTTAATAGCCTTAATACCTAACTCCTTGCTTTTAAGGTTCTAAATATGCTTAATAGTCTTAAAGAACCTCTATATAAAGAGGGCCTTAAAGGCGAGAATATAAAGCGCGTAGTTAGTATAGCTAATAAAGCGGATATTAAAGCTTAAGAACTTTATTACCTAAGTTAAAGTTAAGTCGCGTTTAAACTCTTCGCGGGCCTATAAGTAAAACTTAGCGTAGTTTATAGCTAAGCGGAAACTCCCGATTATTATAATCTTATCGCTAAAGTATAGGCCTATAAAGCCGGGTCTATTAAAGATCGTATTAGTTACTACTAATAGCTTTTATAAGATCGGGCGGCGGAATATATCGCGAGGCTAATTATTACTATCTCCTTCGGTTAAAAAGGGACGGCGGATAGACTATAATAAGGCGCTTATACGCCTTTATATAGCTAGGCTAAGCGTGGCGGCGGGCGGGAAGAGCGTTTACTAAGCGGGACTAAATAGGTCCTTAAGGCTTATTACGGCTATAAGCTAAGAAAGGGATTTTATAGTATAGGCTAGACCGCGTGCGAAGTAAGATAGGGTTTTAGCTATAGTCGCTTAAAACGCCGCTATAAACCTAGCTATAAACTAGTTAAGCTAA
>JAPEBW010001811.1:0-18594 GCA_027405785.1 Ophiocordyceps robertsii | reverse complement strand
CTACCCTCCTTGCCGGCACCTCCTTAAGCGCTAGGTTCGGGGGGCTAAGCAGGCCCGGGCGCCCGAGCAGCGAGGATCTTCCACGATAAGGGCCTTTAGCGTCTTTAAGATAGGCTGGCTTCTTAGGACCGTACGTATAAGAGCGTGCGGCGCGCCGTAGAGTCCGGCGCACGTTCTTTAGATCCGAAGCTGCGATTAAAGGTGTAGGTGGCGGACTGCTATATTAACCCGAGGGGGCACCTCTATTAGAGGGGCAGGTTATAGGTGCCAGGCGCCCCCTATACGACGGAAGCCGATAAGAGGGACGCCCCGCCGGAGGATAAGCTAAGGAACAAGCTTTAGGGGAAGCTAGTATAGCTAATCCACGACTTTAGTATTATCGGCTACCCCGGCCGGCAGGGCACGGCGGCAGGGCTCGCGAGGGACTTTTATTAGCCCCTTATATAGCATTACGTGCGCCGCTTCCTCCGTAACTATAATGTCTGCGGCCGTATAAAGATCTAGCGGGCGCTCTATAAGGGGCTCTTAAAGTAGCTGCCGATCCTAGACCGGTTTTAAACACATATTTAGATAGATTTTATAACGGATCTTCCGCTTATATCGAGGGGGAATCGCTATATGTAGGTTATTAAGGACCGCCTTAATAAGGAAATAGTGCTTAAACTAATACCCTCTATAAAAGCGGAGGTATATGCGGAACGTTTCCTTTAGTACTAGGCGCGGATATATAGCTAGCCGGCCTTAATTACGAGCGATAAGGGCTTTAACTAAACGGGGCGCTTTTAGCAGCACCTCTATAAGCTGCTTTAAGTCACCTAGCTGCTTAGCTCCGCGTATTACCTATAGACCGACGGGGGCCCGGAACGCGTTAATTAAAAGGCATAGGCCTACCTATAGGCCGTAGTAGCACGGAACTAAGCGGACTAAGACCGTTAGCTCCTAGCCGCGTAGCTTGCCCTAAATAGCAGGCCTTAAGCGTCTATCGGGATATCCCCTTTCTTCGCGCTATACAGCTTCGAACCCCCCTCCTTAATACCTTAAGCAGCGAATATAGCAGCGGAAGAGCACCTAGCCGCCTCGCTAAAGGCTCGGGCCACTCGCTTCGTTTAAAAACTTAAGGAGACTACGGACTATTGCTAATCGGCAATAGCGGCGGCCGCGTAGGACTAAGAGCGGCACGCTAATAAGTTTAGGTCTCCGGCAAAGAGTTTCGCACTAAGAGATAAGGTTTAGTTAGACCTCCGTAACTATTAATCCGGCCGCTTAAAAAAGAAGCTTAACTAGCTATATACGAAGTTTATAGTGCGGAGAGTTATTAGCCCGTAGGTCGTAAAGCTTAAGGGGTTACCTTTAAGGATATATAATAAGATTAATATAGACTTATTACGCTAGGCGGCTTAAGACCCCTTACCCGGTTAAGCGGTTGCGGACCCTTAGCCCCCCGCAATCCTAGTAAAGGGGGAAGAGGAATTTATAATTAAGGAAGTAAAGGTAGCCCGTTAAAGGAAGGTAGGTAAGGGCAAGCGGCGGGAGGTGCTCGTTAAGTAGCGTAGCTACCTAAACCTAACTTAAGAGCCCGCACGGGAGCTCGCAGGCGCTAACGCTTTAGATAAGTTCGAAGCCCTTTACGGCCCGGTAAATAAGAACGACGGGCCTAGCGATTAGTAGCTTCCCCTTAAGCGGAAACGGGGGGCAACGCTAGCCTTTTTATTACTTATAGCGTCTTACGGAGCGGGAGAAAAAGAGGAGTTTTATTTAAGGCCGCTTAGCCCGGGCGCTTAAAGCCTACGCTACTTATCCTCGTCTTTAGTCTCTTTCTCGTCGTCGTCTTTATCCTCCTCCTCCTTAGGGGCGGCGGCGGCGGCCTTTAAGGCGCGGAGACGGCCTTTTAGCCCGGATATCTAAGCGGCGGCGGCGGCGAATAGGTTAAAGGCGGCGGCGGCGGCGCTACTATAGGTAGTGTAGATAGCCGGGATAGGGGCGGCGGGGATAGATAAGGGCACCGCCGATAGCGCTACGAACGCGGTATTCCTAGCTAAGAGTGGTTAGCGCTAGTCGCTGCGGTAAGCGTAGTAAGGGGGGAGGAAAGGAGGGGGGGGGACTTACTTAAGCATATAGCCTATCCGCTTAAGCGAGCGTAGGTAATAGTAGGCGGCGCTAGCGGCTTTTAATTGCGCCTTAGCCGCCTTGCTGCCGGGGTCGGCCTTTTAAGCCGTCTTAGCGGTAGTAAGGACGGCCGGAGCCGCCTTATAAGCGCGGCTAGCGCGGGCGTAGGCGAAATAGCTACCGCTAGGGCGACCCGCCTACTTATAGTAAGCGTGGCCGCTTAATAGGTAGCGTATATAAGGCTTATTATAGGCGGCGCCGGGCAACACTTACCGCTTATACTAAGTTACGAGGTTAGCACGAGGATAGCGTACTTAGGGGAGCGGACTTACGGCGCTTAACTTAGCGGTCTTAAGGGTAGTAAGGGGGCTGCCGTAAGGTGGAGTCGCGGGGGCCGGCGACGGCGTAGTTACTTATAGGGGTATCGTTAGCATAAGCGTAGCTAAAGAGGCGGCGGCGATGCGGGCGGCGGTGGCGGCACGGGTGCGGCGCCTAGGCTTAAGGTCGTTAAGGAGCTCCGACGTAGGCACCGATAACGTAAACAATATGTTATTTCTGCGAGGGTTAGCTTAAGGGCATTTACTCCGCATACCGGAGGGCGACACTTATAGTATTGTTATTGCTATTGCTATTGCTGCCGCTATTGCTACTGCTACTACTGCTGCTGCTAATACTACTACTATTGTTGCTAGCTTAAGAGGAAGAGGAAGGAAAGGAGGGTTAAAGGCAGAGGGACGGGGTATTTATACCCCTTAGTCCTCGGCTTAAGGCGCGGAACACCGCGACGGCGGGTAGGCCACTTAATACGCCGCTAGGCTATTAAAGGCGGATAAGGTGCCCGCTTAATAGGCGGACGGGCCTCTTAATAGGTAGCCGCCTTAGTAAGGGCGGGCGGCGGCGGCGGGTAAGGCTATTAAACCCGCTATTATGCGGCCTTACTTACTATAGCGCGAGTTTAGCGCCGGCCGGGCTGCGGACCGGGCAGCACTTTATAATGCTTAGTAGCCCCTTATAATAGCTCCGAACTATATAGCGCGGCACGGAGAGCGGGGGCATTATATTAAAGTCTTTAACTTATAGGGTTATAAGGACTTAGGCTATAGCTTAAGCCTTATTATATAAGGAGGGCCGGGTCCGTATATATAGACACGGACCCGCCGTATATAGGCAGGCTCTTTATAGCTTGTTGTTATAATACTACGGACGGCACCTATATACTAGCCTTTACTTACTCCGTAATAGTTACGGGGTCTCCGGAAAAGTCCTTAAGTAACCTATACCTATAAGGGCCGTCCTTAAGCTACTTTAGACTTTTATAGTCTCTCTTAAGTATACTTTTAGTCCTTAAACTAAGGTATTTAGTATTAAGATATCTATATTATTATTGCCTAGCTTTATTATTATTATAAGCGGGGAAGGGGTATAATAAAAGGTTAGTAATAACGGCTATAAAGCTTATTACTACTTAAGGGGCAGTAGCTTTAAAGCTTACTACTACCTCGGCTCGTTACCCTTATCTTAAGGGCTACCCGGCTTACCCCCCTTAGATTTATCGTTCTTATTATAGTTAAGATTATCTTAATAGTTAAGAGTCTCGTAATAGCTTAAGCGATATAGCATTTTATCTCTTATAAAGTCGGCGTTATCTTTATCCTTATTAAAGACCGTAATATTATAGTCTTCTTCTTTAAGGGGTAAAGTCTTCTTAATTACTTTATAAAAGCGCACGTCCTTAGTAATTATAATTTTCTTTTAATTAAGGAGCTATACCTTATAAATATAACTATAAAGCCCCTTAAGACCTACTAATCTTCCTTTCCACGCCTTAAGGTCTATTTTAGCCGTCCTAGCTAATATCTTTTACGGCTTAGTTATATATATAATATAACCTTAAGTCCGGATATATTTAATAAAGTATATATAAAGAACCTTAATCTCCTTAAGTAAGGCTTTTAGCGGCGCCTCCCTTAAAGCTATGCCTTGTATAAGTAAGAGGTTCGCTATATATATAGCTATTTCTATATACTAAGGCTAAAGGAATTCCGGTAGCCCTATCTTAATATATATTACCTTTATAGACTTTATAAGCGTGCGGCCGGCTCTCTTTACTTTGCCGTTTTGCTAAGATACGTAGGGTGCGCTATAGCGTAGTATAAAGTAGTCCTCCCTTAACTAAGCCTTTATCTTCTTAACGTAGAATTCCGTTGCGTTATCGAAGGCTAGCACTTAAACGAGGGCGCTAGTAGCGCTATTCTTAACCTATAACTTTTAAGCCTTTATTATATCGAAGGCCTAATCCCTTATAAGCGAAAATAGTGCTTAGTAAAATCCGGTAAAGATATTAATACCGTAAAGGCAATAGTTAATGCCCTTATAGCCTATAAGCTTATATTAAAGGAAGTCTTAATATATATATATAAGAAACGCTTAAGCTACTATGCTTAAGTTGCGACTAATTATTACGTCCGCTTTCCTTAGGTAGTAAGCCTTATAATAAAATCTCTTAGCCTCTTTTTTATTAATCTTAAGGCTAGCTTTATTATATGCTTTAAGGACCCTTTTTAAGCTAATATAGCTAAGGCGGCGGTATATCGTCTTATAATCTATATATCGCTAAGTATACAGCAGGGCTATAAGGCTTAAAGTTATATATATGCCCCTTAGTCTTACTTTTAGGATCGTTATAATATATATCTTCTATTTAATATTATAAACCTTAGTCTTAGTAAGTATATAGAATAAGCGTTTTTTAATATCGTTTAGCTTAATACTTTTCTCTTTAAAGCACTAGTTGCTAATAAGGTTAGCCGGCAATACCGGCGCGTAATTAACGTTTAATAGCTTTAACATAACGCTGCTAATAATAACTTTAATAGTGCTTATAGCTTTTACTTATAGCGGGCTACTATTCGATAATATTATTAAAAAGGGGTTAATAGCTTTTATATCGGTAAACTATTTAAGGTTATTAAAGCAATAAGTCGCGTATTTAAAGTCTATAATAGCTTTATCTTAAACGGGCTTATATTTATCTATAACCGCGTTACTTAAGAGGTAGCTATTAAATTCGCTACTAGCCGTTATAATAGCCGCGTTGCCGGCCTTATTTCTTTTATTGCTAGTTACGGCCTTAGCGGCTTTAAGTGCCTTTTAAAACTTAAGGGCCTTATCGGGGTACTTAGTTTAGTAGTCCGGTTCTTTATATATAACTTTCCTTAGCTTAATATAGTAGCCGCACTTTAAAATAACAGTCTTTTTAAAGGTGTTATATTTCTTACTTAGTTTGCCGGAGCTAGTATTCTTATTAAAGTCTTCCTTAAAGCCCTTAATACCGCTTCCGCTATTATTACCAAGGCCCTTATTCTTACTAAAAGCGGCGTTAGCGAGAGTCTTTTACTTTTCGGCTCTCGCTACTTTTATAAGCTATTTATATATCTTATCCTTCGAGACGTAATTCCCGCGTTATTAATTATATACTTAGTTGCTAAACTAGTTAAGGCGATGCTTCTAAATGCCTTTAAGGGCTATAATTACGAAGAGCCGTTTTAAAAGACCTTTTTCTACCGCGATAAGTTAATCCTAGTACTAATATAGCTTCTTTACGAACTCTTTTATACTAGTAAATTTCTTTCTATTTATAGTAATAAATTCTATAAAGGTAGCGTAGAATATAACCTTAAGAACCTCTATAAAGGACTCCTTAATTAAGTCTATAGTCTCTTTAGCGGTTATATAGGCTTTTTACCCGTTTTTTATAAGAAGATCCCTTATCTTAAGCATAATACTTATAATAATACTATACTTCGCCGCCTTATTATTCTTCTTTTATATGCTAAACTTAAGTATGCCCGCTAAAAGTATTACCTCGGTACTATTAAGGAAGCCTTTAAAGTCTTTTACGCTAAGGGCAACTATAAGCTTTATTATCTATAAGTTATAATTTTCTTAGCCTTAAAGCTTATCTATACTAGCCTTACGCCCCCGTCTTAGAGCTGTTAATATTATTATATATTCGAGGTTAAAAGAAGTTATAAATTTACTAGCGGCGACTATCTTACTATACCGAGCCGCCGGTAATAGCAGCGATTGTCCTAGGTAATATAGCTATAAAGTAAGCTATGTAGCTATAAAGTCGTATATAGCTTAAGCGTGTGCGTTGCGTAGGGCATACCCTTAAGGCTATTAATTTATATTGTTATATAGGTGGCGATAGCCTTAATATCTCGGGCTACCGCGCTTTTGCCTTAGTCTTTAAGGGCCTATAGGTTAAAAGAAGGGTTTAAATATAATTAAGATAATTAAGGTAATTAAGGTAAAGAAGTTAAAGTAGCAATTTCGCAGCGCGCGAGGACTATAACCTATAAAAAAAAGGAGCGTTAGAAGATAATAATAGTGTCTAGCTAGCTAAGAAGGAATATGTATATAAAGGGGTGCCCTTATATATATATAGCTAACCCTTATAAATAAGGGCTAGGGCTACGCTTAGGGCTCTCGTAGTAAAATAAGTATAGGGCCTTAGCGTTTACACTCCTCTTGTTTATAACATAACCTTATATTACTAAATTTCTTATAAATAGTATACTTTATATACTCTTAACTAAAAAGCTAAGGGCTTTTTTTATAAAGGGGGGATAATTATAAAAATAGTATTAATAGTATAAGCCAACTAAGTATAGGGAATATATTAAGTAATAAGTCTTACTTTCGGTCTTAACTTAATAAGTAGTTAATAGGCCTTAATAATTAAAGCTAAAAGACTCTTTTTTTTATAAGCTTTAGTCTTATAATAAAGTAAGTAGCTAAGTAATACTATAACTTATTATACTATTTACTATCTTTACTACTTAATTAATAGTATCGCGAGACTGTCTTTTTATACCTTTTTCCTTTTTATACTTTAGTGCCTCCTCCGTTTTATACTTTTAGTAGTTATAAGCCCGGTTTTTATATAGCTGCGTTAAACCCTCGATAAATATATATACCTTATAAATATATATACTGCTTCTATAAATAAATATAAAAAAGGCAAATAAAATAAAAAGCGCTATTATCCGCTATATCTTCTTAC
Source organism: Ophiocordyceps robertsii (assembly GCA_027405785.1). Classification (NCBI taxonomy): domain Eukaryota; kingdom Fungi; phylum Ascomycota; class Sordariomycetes; order Hypocreales; family Ophiocordycipitaceae; genus Ophiocordyceps; species Ophiocordyceps robertsii. The sequence continues at coordinate 11,420 of JAPEBW010001811.1, read as the reverse complement.
TTATAAGCATAAATCGGATGAAAGCTACTACCCTTTATAAAAATATATAAATATACTTTTTTTTATAAAGAAATATACTATAAATATGCTTATATTCTTTATAAGAATATCGTTAATATAAATAATTTTTTATACTTAAAGTGTTTTAGCTTTATATAATATAAATATAATTATAAATAAAATAAAATATATATATATATAAATATTACTAAAAATAAAACTATAACTAAAAATAAAACTATAACTATAAATAAAACTATAACTATAAATAAAATTATAATAATAAATAAAATTATAACTATAAATAAAACTATAACTATAAATAAAACTATAACTATAAATAAAACTATAACTATTAATAAAACTATAACTAAAAATAAAACTATAACTATAAAAAAAACGATAATAATAAGTAAAACTATAGCTATAAACAAAACTAAAAATAAAACTATAACTATAAATATAACTATAAGTATAACTATAAATATATTATTATTATTAAGTTTATACTAAGACTTATTTTAAGTTTTTAAAAATTTAATATTTTTAATTAAAAGGGAAAAACTAAAGTACTTAAAGTAAAACCTCTTTTTTTCGCGCTTAGTTTACTTTATATAAGGTCTTATAACTTTATATAAGGAAAAAAGAGTATGCTTTTTACTATAAGTATATCTTACTTACTAAGTAGTTTAACGCGGCCTAGCTAATATTATAGAACGTAAGATATAAGCGCTCCGGCCACTTATATATCGGTATATAAAATACAAGCATATAGACGATAATTAACATCCTAACCCTTAACTAAGGCTGGGGCGAGACCTTTTAGCAGTGCGGTATTATTATACTATTTCTTTATAGTAAATAGTAGTAATTCCTTTAGCGTAGGTTTAATCCCCGCGCGAGAAAGTAAACCTATAAGTCTATATAGAAATAAAGCTCCCTTAAGCGCGCGTAATAATATAAGCATGCGTAGCTTTTAGCTACCGGCTTAATAAACTAGGGAGGTCTTATCTTATAGATAACGAGGACGTTATCGTCTTTTCTTTTAAGGCGGTAATTGTTATAAAACGTAAGATATAAGCGCTCTAGCTACTTATATATCGGTATATAAAATATAAGTATATAGACGGTAATTAGCGTCCTAACCCTTAACTAAGGCCGGGGCGAGACCTTTTAATAGTGCGGTATTATCGCACTATTTCTCCGTAGTAGCTAAGCTAAGGCCGCTTTTAACTTAAGCGGCTTGCGGTTTAAAGCACTATACTTTAAGCTTAAAGTATAAGTAGTAGTTTTTCTTTTATTATTTTTTAACTATCCTTTTAAATATAAAGGCAAAAAGAAAAGTAGGATTAAGACTTACGCCCCCTTTATAAGTAGCACGGCCTTAAAAAGTAAGCTTATAATAAGCCTTACTAATAAAAAATTAGCGCCCCGTAGTATATATATATTTTTAATTAAGCTTATTATTTATTCGCGCTACTTACTTATAAATCTCGCGCCTGGTTTTAAGAATAAAGCCTTTTATATATTATATACGCTTATATACTTCCTTTCTTTTTACTAAAGATATACTTATTCTCTTTACAAGCTTATTACGTATTTACTACCTTGCTTTTATCGCACTTTTATAGTTTTGCCGCCGTTATATTCCCGCTTTTATTACTATTATACTTTTTAAAAAAGTTACTTTTTTTTACTTTAATATTAGTTTACTTTTTAAGCTATTAAGTAAAGATAATAAAAATAAAAAAGCTTAGGCTTATCGCGGTATTAAGCGTTAAATTCTTTACTAAATATATATAAAGTGCTTATTAAGTAATAATACGCTTATAGTTTTTTACGGCTACTAAATCTAAGCCTATATATATCTAAGCTATATCCGCTATATAAGCGCGTATAATTCGTATTACTAATCTTATTTTCGGCTATTTTTATAAAAGTATATATTACTTACGCTTTTAGTAACTATTCTTATTTTTAAGTAAGTAGCCTTATGTTAAACCTACTTTTATTCCTTAATTAATCCTTTATATAGCTTACTATAATTAGTAAGGACGCGGCTTATAAGCTTTATACCGCTTAAAAACACTTATATAAGTCCGGCTAGCTTATTAAGCGTTTTTTATATATAAAGCTCGCCTTTATAGTAATAAAGCTTTAGTAGCGCGTTAGTACTATTATAATACTAGCTCTCGCGTTTAGTATTACCTTTAGCTTAGCCTCTTTTAATAAAAACGTTAAGCTACTTACTTTTACTTTTAGCCGCTTTATCGAAAATATATACGCAGCCTATAAAGCTAACGCTAAGCTTGCTAATAAGCTTAATAGCACTATTATAGTTATATACTAAACTATTTATACTATAGCTTAAAACCTTAAAAGCATAAGAAATACGCTAGCTATAATAGCTAATTACCTTAGCTTTATTAGCTATAAGGGCTAAGATATTGCCCTTAAGGGTTATTTACTTAACTTAAACTTAGTATAGGCTTATACCGCCTTTACCCCGCTTAAGCCTCCGCCTCTTAAGATCCTTATTATTTTAAAAGACTTTAAAGCTAAGGCTAAGGCTAAGAAAAAAGCCTAAGCTAAGGCTTTTACTAAAGCTTATATATAAGAATAATACTAATAGCATAAGCTAACTAAGTATAGGGAATACGCTAAGTAAAAAGCCTTGCTTTTAGTCTTAACTTAATAAGTAGTTAATAAGCCTTTATAACTAAAGCTAAAAAACTCTCCCTTTTATAAGCTTTAGTCTTATAATAAAGTAAGCAGCTAAGTAATACTATAACTTATCGTACTATTTACTATCTTTACTACTTAATTAATAGTATTATAAGACTATCTTCTTATAATCTTTTAAGCTTTTCTTTTTTAATTACTTAGTAAAGATAGTATTAGCAAAAAGATTATAAAGCGGTATAAAACTTACGCGGCGACGCTAATATAACCTTAATTAAGACTTATAAGTATAAAAGATTTATTTAGATAATAAATCTAACTAAATACCCTTTATACTTAAGATAATAGAAATACTATTAAGAATATTTCTATTAATAAGTACTTAGTCCTTGCTACTTAAAGAAAAATAAAAAGCCTTTTAAGCTTATATTAAGGAATTAAAAGAGACTTTATATTTATAAGAGCGTATTATTATAAGAAAGTGATTTTTACTACTTTAATAAATTAGCTATTTAATCCTTACTTTATTATCTAAGCATAAAGGGGTATATAAATTTTAGAAAAACCCGTATTAAATAGCCTAACCTTAGCTCGTTATTTTCTAAGTTTCTATATTCTTACAAGACGTTTATAGCGTTATATACGGGACTAAGAAGGTTAAGGTAGCTAGATAAAATAAACATCTACTTAAACCTATACTAACCTTAACTAACTTTAAACACGAATTGCCGTATAAAGAAAGGATATATAGCTATAGGGTAAAATGCTTTAAAATTAATATTCCTCGGGCTTAAAAACTGCTTAAAGGCTAGTCCGGATATATTACTTTATTTCTTTATATTTATCTATAAAAGGCGAATCTCTTGCTACTAAATAGCTAGATATTCTATAAGCACTAACACACTTAATTCTTTATTAATTACTTCTAGCTAAATCCTACCTTATATAATATTAATTTCTTTAATATATGCTATTACGTAATCTTTTAATTTCCTTATAACTTTCGCTACAACTTTAACCTTTAACATATAAGGTATTTTTTTAACAATACGTTTAAGGGACTTAAGTTAAATAGCTAATTTATTAAGGTAGTAAAAATCACTCTTTGATAATTATATAGCTTAAAGAGGAAATATAAGAAAAAGAAGGTTTACTTTTTAACTAATTTAAAAAGCATTCTTAATTAAACTCCCCTGATTTAATAGCTAATTAAAGTAGTAAAGTAAAGCTTAAAAATATAACTTAGTTAGCTTAGCTAACTAATTCTTTAAAATAGCTTAACTCGCTTTATAACTTAAAGAATACGTTGAAAGCTATATATTAACGATTTTATTAAAATAATATTAAAATCCTATTTACGGTAAAATATATATATACTAACTATAAAGCAAGATAGTACTAATACCTAAAGGAATAGTCGCCGATTAATTAAGGATAATATAATATAAGCTAAATCTATTTTAAGGAATAAATACTTATACTTATTAAAAACATAGTAAACTAAGAGATACTTTTAGCGATATAGCTAGAAAAACGCTTAGTAGTAAGATTTATAGTCTTTATTAAAGTTTAGCTTTTACTTTAACTTTATTAAACGATATTTCGAGCGGCTATTAAAGTAAATATAGTTTCTAAGGTTTTTTCGCTAAGTTACGATTAAAGCTTTAAAAGTAACTTAACCTTTATTTAATACTTATTTATATATATAGTAAAAAAAGCTAATCTAAGTAGCTTAACGCTATTAAGACGCTATAAATAATAAGAAAAGCTATTTAAGCATAAGCTTTAAACAAAAATAGTATAGAATAAGTTTAAGATCTTTTAACTAAGGAAATTCTTATTATAGAAAATGCCGTTATAAATATTAAGTAAGAGGTTCTTTTTATTAAGGTACTATTAATACCTTAATAATAATAAAAGAAGACTTATATTTAAATACCCTTTAATATAGCCGCGGCTAAGGTTATAAAAAAGGGTAAGGCTAAAACTAAATCTAATTTTAAAACTAAGGGTTTATTTATTTTAAAAACAATAAGCTAAGTTAATATATAAATAAATATACCTCGGCTTTAACTATAAATACTTTAGCAAATACCTTATATATTAAAGCCGCTTTATAAAGAAACGCTTAAAGGCTAAAGTAAACTCCTTTCCTTTAGCTATATTAATACTTTAAGGTAAGCTATTATAAACTCCTATAGTGCTATTAAAGTAAAACCTTATTAATATAAAGGTATACTTAAATACTTATAGAATAGTAAACTTAGTAAATATATATTTCGTATATTAATAAGGCTTACTATAAGTCTTATTATTATATTTTAAGCTGTTAAGACTAAGCGATAATAAAGTAAACGACTATAAGGTTTAAGATGTTTTAATAAGAATTGTTAATATAAAGGGCATTAAAAAGATAATTACTTAGTACTATATTAGGAATAATTAGTTAACGCTAAATAACTATATAATAATTTTTTAGTGAACTATAGTAATTATAGATAAGAAAATCTATATTATTTTATAAAAGAAGTAATAGTAGTTTAAGCACTAAATCGGTAGCGGCACTTTACGAAGTCTACGAAAATTTATAAAGAATTACTAAAATAAGGTCTATATTTCTATAATCGCTATTAACCTTAAGCTAATTTTATTGCTAAATAAGGATAATAATAAAAGAATCTTAAAGAGAAAATAAACTAAGATACTACTAGCTTTATACTAAGTTAAAGATATATTCTTAGTAAATAAGTTTAACTTATTACTAATAAAGAAAAAAATAGATTATAGAATTAACTTAGCTTTTAGCGTAAAACTACCTTTTAAACTAATTTACTTTTTATCTTATAATTAATTATAGGTATTAAGGGACTAAATTAATAACTTTTTAAGATATAGTATTATTTAAGAGTTATAAAGTTTAGTAGGTATATTAATTCTTTTTATCTTAAAAAAGAATAATAGCCTTTATCTTTATATAGACTATTAAGGACTTAACCGCGTTATTTAAAAAAAAAATTAGTACTTTTTCCCTTTTATTTTAAAGATTCTTAACTATTGCTAAAAAGCTAAATTATTTTCTAAGATTTACATTTAAAACGTATATTAGCATATCTATATAAAAAAGACGATAAGTAAAAAATAGCATTTTAATTACGCTATAAATACTTTAAATACTTTATTATACTATTTAACTTAATTAACGCTTTAGCTACTTTTTAAAGCTATATTAATTAAGTATTAAAATGCCTTCTAAATACTATTTATATAGTATATCTTAATAATATCTTTCCTTTCTTATAAATAAATAAAATATCTTAAATACCTTTAATAAGTTATAAAAAAGATATACGCAGTATAACTATTCGCAAAGCTATTTAAATATCTTTATTAGTAATTAGTTAAGTTTCGTAGTTTTATTTTATTAGTTAATAAAGTATTACTAAATTCTTAATAGGTAAAAGTAATCGCTAAATAGCTAGTACTTAATACTTATTAAAATATTAAAGTCTTCCTTAAGTTTTATAACTACTACTATTGTTTATTTACTACTACTTTTATATAATAGTACCTTTTACTATACTACTAAAAGGTAATAATAATAGTAAAAAGCTAAAAGAAGTAAACTTAACTATAACTTAATTTATAGCGTTTTAGTCCTTTAAGAATATATTTACTAATACACTTTTACTTTAATATTAAAACTTAAAAAGTATACTTAAATTAAACTAATATATTATAATATATAATAGTTAGTATTTTATCTTAGCTTAATAATAAAGGTTATTATTATTTAATTGTATTTTAGTTAAGAAAGTTTACTAAAGCTAAGTTAAATTACGGAGTCTGAAACTAAGAACTATTTACTATTATAAAGTTATTTAAATACTAGCAATATTATATCGAAAAGGCTATATAATAAGTAAAAGTCTTATTTAACTATTTAACCTTTAAATATTTATACGCTAAACCTTTTTTAATTAAAGATAAGTATAATAATATATATACTTAGTACTATTTAACTTTATATTTAAGTATAAAGTAAAGAAGTTAAACTAAGATAATATACTTTTAAGAATACTTAAATATAAAAGTAAAAAGCCCTTATTTATAAAGTTACTATTAAAGTTTTAGTTAAAGCTAGCTCCGATAAATAATATAACTACTAATAATCTATAAAAGAATAATAAGAAGTATTTAAAGCTAAAGGTAAGCTTAATTTAAAGCCAGTATAAGTATAGTAAGTTGCTTTAATTTTAGGAAAATATATAAGCTTTTATATAGCAAACTATTATTAACTTAAAAGTAAACCTTAAGTTACTAGCTATAAAAGCTAAAAAGAGAGCTAGTTATAAATAGCTACTTTAAGGGAAGACTATAAGGGATATAGCTTATAGTCTCTAAGTATATATTATAAATGTTCTTAATACTTTATTAAAATTACTAAAACGTACTTAAAGTAAAGATATAATAATAACTTAATAAAAAGCAATTAAAGACTTCTTAAAAAAAAGTATTTTTAGTTATTACAACTAAATATATTAGCTATAAAAAGAACAAATTTTAATACCTTTTAATACTACTTTATAGTAAAGGTTAATATAACTTTATTATAACGACTTATTAATAAGATACTTTAAAGGCTAATAAATAAGTTAATTACTATAAAGGAATTTCTATTAAGAGAATCTAAGTAAGAATATTAATTAATATATTTAGAAATACTTAGTATTTTAAGGCGCTATATTAAGAAGGTATTACTTTTATAGCGCTTTATAATTATTACTATACCTTATATAACTTTATAAAGAACTATTAATAGACTTTACTATATGTTTACTAAAAGTATAATATAAAAGATAAGAAGTTAATATAATACTAATAATTATAAACTAATATACTAAGTATTACCTCTTTATTCTATATTTAAAGATAATAAATACGCTTAAGCTAGTAAAAGTATTTTATTATAATATTAAGTTAGTATATAGGCCTTTAAAAAGCATAGTTATAAATAAAGGATTACTATTTACTAATAAGTTTTAATTAAACTTATATCTTATCTTATAAGTAAGATAAAAGTTATTAATAGCGTTTTACCTTTAAACTAATAAGTAAACGGAATATATAAAATAAGTAATATACTATTACTTAAAATACTTTATAAACTTAAAATAAATAAACTAAGCGTTATTTCTTTAAGTAGTATAATTTACGTGTAATAACGTAATTAATACTACTACTAAGCTATCTTTTAATAAAGCCCTTTTAAGCTATTAACTAAACTTTTATATTAATATTAAAGGTAATACTATAAAAAAAGAGGTACTTAAAGTAAAAGTAAGAATTAATAGGTTAAAAGCTTTATAATAAGAACTTAAAGAATACTAACGAAAAGCTATTTAAGCGTAAGTAAAGTACTATAATTTTAAGCACTAACTACTTTTACTTAAAGTTAGTAACTTTATTATACTTTTTAAAAAACTTTATGCTTTAAGAATAAGAAAAGAAAGCTATCTCCTAAGTATATTAAACCTTTTTAAGTACTATAAGCTATTAAGAAGTAAGCTTATTATTTAGCTTTTTTAATAATTACTTATATATATATAATATATTTTATATTAGCTTATTAAAACTTTAAAAGAAAAAGCTAAGCGATTAAAAAGGCATTAAACTATTAATAATACTTAGGTTTTAAGATATAAAAAGCGAATAAAAAGTTTAAAAAGTGCTAAATAAAAAACGCGTAAAAAGCAAGACTTTCTTTTTAGTTAAATAAAAAGAATAGCTAATAAAGTATAATTAATAAGTTAATGCTAAGGATATAGTAAATAGCTAAGCACTTATTAGTAAATACTTTACTAACTTTACTAAGAAAAAGAAAAAACGTAAAACTAAGTAAAAACTAAGACGCTAAAAGTATAAACATAACTTACTTATTAAGTTATATTTCTTTACTAACTAAATACTAATTTACTACTAATTAACTATATTCTTAATTAAAGTAACTATTTATAAATTAGTAAAATATAAAATAAGGAAAAGTAGTAAGTAAGAGTAAATAATTAAAAGAAAATAAAAAGCTAAGCTAAATCCTCCTTAAAATAATAATAATAAAGGAAAAAACTATAAGCTAAGTTATTACTACTTTATATTATTAATAAAAAAGAAATAAAAAAAGATAAAAGAAAAGATAAACTTAAACCGCTTTTTACTTATATTAATGCTTACTAGCATTGTAAGAACTTATTAAATAGTTCTTCTATTTATATTAGTTAAAGAGGGAAATTATTAAAGGCTAAAGTATACTTAGTTTAATAGTACATAGCCGAATTATTATTTATTTAAAGCTAAGGAAAGAAAGTAAAAATCTTTATTAAAGCTATATAGCTTCTTACTTTATAAAGGTCGCTTAAGTATTACGGAATTTAGACGGCCACGCCCGGACTCCTTACTCTACTCTTAAGGAAGCCTTACGGAACCCCGCAATAAGAACGCCCGGAGCACGCACTATAAAGGCTCGCCCGAGGAGATACGACGAACATTACTAGTCGGACCCCGCTAGGGTTTCCGGGATATAACTACGGAGGGTTAGGAGCCTACCTAACTATAGTTTACGATATCTTTAACTAAGGAAGATACCGTAAAAACTATTAAGCGGATTCCGCCGGTATCTTTAGGGGATTTTTAAGGATTTCCGCGGGATATCCTAACTATAGTTTAACCCGTTTCTAACTATAAAAGCACCTTAAAAGATATAGGATAAACCTTACCGCGATTTTTAAGGGATATTTAAGGATATTTAAGGGATTTCCTTAATTATAGTCTATAGTATTTTTAACTAAGCTTATACTTAGTTTATTAAGCGATTTTACGAGGATATCTACGGTTTATTTTATATATTACGGATAGTATAGTTAAAGACCCTTAAAAGTAGCTTAAAGGACTAAATATAAAGTAGCTAGCTATACTTTTAAGAATAGATAAGCTTTTTACTATTTCTAAACCCTTATATATAATTACGTGCGGTAATTAGTCCGTTATACCGGCCTAACTAGCGGTAATTAGTCCGTAGTACCGGCCTTAACTAGCGGTAATTAGTCCGCGCCCTATCCCCCTATCTTTATACTATAAGGCGTAGTAAATAGTAGCAATTCTTACTTATCTAAATAGAAATCCCTTAAATATCCGCTAAGCTAAGAGCGACTATATCGCACGATTAAGTACTTATCCTATAGGAAGTTAAATATTAAACGATCTTTTTTTTAGTAAGAAGCTCTTATTAGCCTTTAAGTCTAACCTTAATAATAAGCACCTCTTCCTTAACGCGCTTATAATAAAACTTTAAGATAAGTAGGCCGTAAAAGCGGAAGAGGCCGCGGCTTACCGGGCATACTAGTTTAATAATCTCCCTTACCCCTTTTTAAGGTACTATACCGCGATAGCCTACGGAGCTAAACAGGACGTAAAACGAGTCCTGCTTAGCTAAGCTAAGACTACTACCCTCTAAAAAGCAATCCGCTTTTAAAATACTAACGAAGGATAGACTATAAAACGATAAAATCTATATAATTAAGTAAACTAGATTTAGTATTACCTAGATAGATCGATTATCCTTTAGATAGAAGAAGTAAAGATAAGCCGACCTTAAAACTATCCGGCTCCTTACTTACTAAATACCCTCCGGATCGAGCTTATAATAAAGTCACTCTTTTCTTAAGACGATAAGCTTAGCGGATATTTCTACCGCGTACTACTAATAAAGTTTAGCTTAAAGGCCTTAATTAAAAATCCGCCTTAAAAGATACCTAGCAGTTTCTTAGTTTAGTATTACCGCTTAGCCTTATCCGCTATAGCCGCGCTAACTAAGGCATTTTCGGGACTCTTAATTAATAAAAACGAGCCTCTTACGCTAAGGGCCTTATAGCGCACTAGATTCCGGGACGCGTATAAAACGGAAAGTTAAGCACTTAGCGAGAGTATTAAAACTAAGACCTTAATAATAAGCAATAAGGACGCGGTAAGCGATACCTTTAGCAGGCTAAACCTATCTATACTAAGCGCGTAGATATTAAGACTAAGTATAGCTTTAAGCCCCTTAGTAGGAATAATAGTAATATTAAATAAATAATTCCTTAGTCTTCTTTAAGTATTAAGAAAAGAAAACGCGCTTACTAAGCCCCGGGAAAAACCTTAACTATAAGCCGAGGATATAAGGAGATTTAACCTATTAAGACCTCTAAAAGCATCCTTTAACGAAGTTTAAGAAGATAATAAGGCTAGTATGTTCCGAGGAGTAAACCGTTTTATTAACTTTATCCGCTAAAACGCTAGTAAAGGTAAGGCCTATACAGACGAATTAGCTATTTAATTGCCCTCCTTCCTTTAAGGAAGTACGGCGGAATAGTATTCTAAGGACCTTTTAGAACTATAATAAGAAGAACTTAGCGAGCTTAGCGTTAAACTAGGCCGATAGATATCCGCCTTATAAAAACGGTTTAAAATCCGCTTAGATATAATAATATAAGCACTCGATAAAGAGCACTTTACTATCGAAGATATAATAATAAGATCTAACTTTAAGTCTTAAATATCGCGCTTACGACGTAAAGCTAAGGCCGCGCTTTACTAGCTAGACTACTTAACTATAATAATTTACTAAAAGCTAAACGTTTACTTATAAGAATCCTTATAACGCTTAGTAGGGAACGAGGATATTAATAAATAGATTAACGAATACG